>PVKY010010145.1:0-12806 GCA_004027775.1 Bradypus variegatus
GACAGAAGCTCTGGTTCCTCTTCAAGTGATAATGTCTCATACCAACCTTCCCAAAGTAACCTGGGTGATATTTGTCAAAGTTGATCCTGTGGTGATGCATGCCACCAGCATTACCCCGGCCTCCCGGATGCTTCCGGTGTTTGCCGATACGGCCGTGGCCATGGCTCACGTGGCCCCGGAGTTTCCGGGTCTTTCTCAGTCTGGAAGGCATGTCGGTGGTGGAGACGAAAGAGCTGTCCACTGATTCTTAACCTGGTTTTGAATCTACTGTGAGCCTAAAAAACTATTCTTTACCTAGATGACTGTAGTTTTCATTTCTACCATTTCCATTTAATTCTTTCCTTTAATTGCTAACATTACTCATGGGATTTTGCATGTTGTTCACCTTTTCCATTAGAAACTTTAACATACTAATCATAGTTATTTTAAATTCCCTTTCAGTCATTTCCCACATGTGCCATATCTGAGTCTGTTTCTGTTGACTGTTTTGTATCCTGCCTCATAATTTTTTTGTTGATTTTTGGTTATCTTGTGTGGAATAGTAGGGACTGAGGTAAATATCTTTTATGTTTGAAAATGGTCATGAATTTCCTTTTTCTAGCCTTTTAGTATGGGAGTTTGTGTTAATCTACTCAGGAGGTGGGCTGGGTTTACTATCTATTTTTGCTCTTTTGCCCTTACTGCACGACAGGCTTCAAATTTACCTAGCAGTACCTTATGTATAGGTCCAGGGTGGTTTACCAGATGTTTTTCCAGTGCCTGCTCTACTTTCAGGTTTAGGTCTTCCATTTGCCCTTCACCTCAAAGAGAGACTGACTTTCACATCTCTCCTTGCAGTATCCGCCGTTTACTATTGTGCAACTCTTGTGCCTGGTGGTGCTGGAAATAGAGGCTATTCTTCTTTTTTGCAACTTAGTCCCAGCTTATGGTTTTTACATGTTTTTCTGCTCCTCCAGCTGTAGTTTTAGGTCTAGCATATATTCCTACCCCACCCCCTGGTATAGATGATTTTCCTATTCCCTTACACCAGTTGCAATGCATATTCACCAGGGCCTAATGACAAAAGGTTTTGTTTCCTTTATCACTGCAAATTAAGACTTAAATCCCATAGTGGACACAGGGGAGACAAGTCCAGGCTAAGTTCAGTGCCCTTCCCACAGCTACTGTTTTCTGCTTCCCCAGGCCTGAACTTTTAGGAAAATATTCTGGGCATTCCAGTCTTCCTTATGGGTGCCTGGAATTCTGAAGAAAAAGCATTCAAGAAAGTGTAAATCTTCAACCTATACAAGCAGTCCCCAGTGGTTTTACACTCTTCCACCATTGTACATTTGGCCTCTACCAATTAATTGATTATCTTACTTTGCATGCTGCTATGACAAATACCACACGAGTTGGCTTATCAGCAGGAATTTATTAGCCCATGGTTTAGAAAGCCCATGGTAAAATCAAGGCATTAGCAGACCATGTTTTCTTCCCAAAGTCTGTGGTGTTCTGGTGCTGGCTTGGAGCAAACCTCAGTGTTCCTTGATTTGCGTCTCTCTCTCTTTTATCACATGACAATCTCTCTTCTGTCTGTTCTTCTGGTTTCTGCTGACTTTGGGCTACTCTTGTGTTTCTCTCACTTCTGGCTTCTGGTTTCTTCTCTCTATAAGGCTTCCAGATATATGGCTTAAGACTCACTTTGATTCAGTTGGGTCACATTTTAATTAAAAATAACATCTTCATAAGGCCCTAAATACAATGGGTTCATACCCACAGGGAAGCAGATTAAGAATAAGAGCATGGCTTTTGTTGGGTTACATAATTTAATCTACCACATCAGTTCTTCCTGCTGAATTCTTCATACTGATGTTCACTGCATCTGAATCAAATAAGCAAGCCCTCACATCCCATCTTGCCTGCAGATTCCATTCTCTCCTTAGATTTTTGGTTAGTTGGTTGCCCTGCAACCTGCACTCTCTCATGTATTCAAGAGAATTCATGAGCTTGCAATTTTCCTGGCTTTTATTCTTGTTGTAAGGGTTAACATGACACTTTTTCCAGCTCTCAAGGTACCAGAGAAGATGCTGGAAAGTAGTCTCATGATTTAAATTAATAGCTCTAACCTGATTATTCTCAAGTCTATATCTCCTAAAATTATTTCTTTAGAGCTAGAGACATCTATAGTCTGATCCCTACTGAATATCTCAACTTGGACAGGCTAGAGGGATGATTATATTTTCCTCCAAACTGTTTCCTACCTCATTCTTCTCTGTCTCATGATTATGCAGGAGTGGACCAATCTTGCTAGAATATTGATCAAATATCCCTAGACTCATTACTGTTTAACATAATGCCAGAGGTCATGACCAAGAACATAAGAAAATATTAAGAAATAGGAAGTGTAAGTTGTGGAAAGTAAGAGAAATAACTGCCATCAATTGTGGATTGTATGATAAAATACATAGAATCAGCAAAAAAAAATTGATTAGAACTAATGAGAGAGTTCAGTGAGATTAATGGATTCAAGATAAACTTACTAAAATAAATGATCTTTCAGTTAATGAATCCAGTAGTAGTATACTGCTACTGCATGATGCTGTTTCTATAACATAGAAGAACTTTATTCAGGGAGCAATTCAAATAATGGACAAATTACTAAATGATAATTTTGCTTAATTTACTTTCTTTCCATTGTCTCCTCTCCAGTGTGGTGCTGGGGTTAAGCTGTTAAGATTCACAGAGTCTGGGTCTGATTTCCAGATCTGTAGCTTAATGGACATTTGACCTTAGGCAAGTTACTTAGTATCTTTGAGTCCTTTATAAAAGCCACCTCATAGACAATTGTGAGGGTTAAATAAAAGGAAGTATGCTCCTGGCACATAGTAGTCCATCCTTTAATCCATGGATAAATACCTTTCCTTCCCTAATTGTGTTAGGGAAATTATAGACACCAGTTAAGCAGCCATTGCCCAGACCTCACCCACCCCCAACTCCTTCTCTATGGAAGTCACAAACACCGTCTGAGTGGCCATCCTCCAGCCTTCCACCACCCCCCACTTCCTTTTCCATTTTGTGCCATTTGGCAACCCAGGTTAGAGTCACAGCTAATGAAAAGGCCTGGGCAGACTTTAAACCCAGAAACTGGAACCAGCAGTCCCAGGAATTCCCCCAAAGATAAATAAAAACCACATTCAAACAGTCTAGACTGGTCACTCTTTTCTGACCACATGAAGTGGGACATGCAGAACTGCTGTCTACTGGCCCCAATCTGGAGCAGTTTTTGGCCACCCCAGGAAAGCAGCAATGATGGGACTTCCTCCCCTGCTCTTCTGGACTCTTTATGCCACGTAAGTGACAAAGAAATTATCTGCCCTTTCTGGATTCTTTATTCTGTGCAATTAAGTGATCATTTGCTGAACATTTCTGTTGTGCCCTGGACCTGTGTTCCCACAATGCATTGCTATAGTAGCTCACTCCACAGATTTCTGCCAAGGACTTCTTTCTCCTTTTGTAGGTTGCTGCAGTTTACTTAAGATAGTTACAAATTTCTGCTCCACTATAAATGTTATTTATTTTTAAATATATTTTTACTTCCATTTAGATAATGCTTTATTGATCGTGTATTGACTTTCTAGCTTATTCCTTATAATACTGCACCTAAATCCAAATAATTTTTGTCTTCTCAAACCTCAACTCTATTACCAATTCTCTACCTTTGAGCAGATAACATTGCCTCCTACTTCAAATGTTGACAAATGTCTACAAGATGCTAAAAAAGTTCATGTTGGCCCCAATTTTTAACACATTTCCATATTCTTCACCACCCAGAAACTGCCTCTCATAGCTTAGTGTCACATCTGATCCACATATCCATTTTACATCATCAACAGCAACAAAACAGAATGCAGCCCTCAATGCAACAATGTTACAAAGGGAATATCAATCTGGGGTAATATAAATTACCAATATAATTGGGTATCCAATCTCCTTGTTCAGTATAAGGCTTCAAGGTTCCCTGTAAAATCTAAGACATATTATCAACAACATTTGAAATCCACACTCAAATAGCATTGTAAGCTCATTTAAAGATTTCTGTTTTTGAGTTGTCTGCTAGTTAGTGTATAAAATTGAGGGTATGGTATAAGTTTTAAACTTGAATGTTATTATCTTCAAATATGCAGTTAGTGCAGCTATTTCCACAATTTGTTCCTTAAAATAAGAGGTATAATTTAACAGAATAAAAAGGAGTATTTTTCTGCTCTCCAAGATAAATGGATGTATTTGCCTTGTTGCATCATTTCGATGTATCAAGTATAAATTTCTGGACTTTCTAAGTGTTTCCTTCTCCTTTTCCTTTTGTTTTTCTTCTTCCTTTTTTCTTGCTAGCTAGTAAATGTCATAGTGACATTTCCTTGTTTGTAATAACACATCATTTGAAGAATACGTCTAGGTTATTTTGCTCTTTCCATCAACCATTTTCTTAACTCACCTGAACTTTTGGCTCCACCAAGTAGAACACACAAAGTGACAGCTCACAGAATCACTTAGGAACTTTTTAAGAAAGGCAGGGTCTTGGGCCCTATCCGAGAACTACTCAGTCAGAATCTGAGTGTTGAGTGATGATATGACTCGCTTTCAAAATCCTAAAGAAAAACCTGCAAAAGCTCCCCAGAAGAAAAGGGCTCAGCTTTTTCTATCTATTTTCCACATCCAGAGGAAACTATCACCACATTACAAATGTACCACCCTGGAATATGGTGCCATTCCCCAGATTTATTTTCCAGAACTTGAACTTAACAGTGGAGAAGTAAGAAATTAAGACTAGTAAGTGTGGAAAAGGAATAAGGAGCAGGTGGGCTTTGAGACCTGAAGCCAAGGCACAAACTGGAGAGATGAGAAGCTTATCTTCAAAAGAACTTTAGAGATACAATACTACAAATATTACATTAGACTTGCCTGGGCATTTTAGTTTCTGAAATCTGTAGTAGTCTAGTACCAGGAAAAGTTAGAATATCTTCACAAAGTAGGGTACAAAAAGCACTAACTAGCCACAGATTATTCTGAAGGGATGGTTGGAGAAAAAAATAAGGGCATATCAGGAATGCACACAGTCTGATGTATTCAATACAAAATCAGGAAATTCGACTTCCAGGAAGATGGTG
Source organism: Bradypus variegatus (assembly GCA_004027775.1). Taxonomy (NCBI): domain Eukaryota; kingdom Metazoa; phylum Chordata; class Mammalia; order Pilosa; family Bradypodidae; genus Bradypus; species Bradypus variegatus. The sequence goes on from PVKY010010145.1 coordinate 5,145, forward strand.
GAGTAGGTGAGGGAGATGGGCTTTTCCTCCACCAGAGTAACAAGAAACGGGCTGGAGAACAACAGGGACCACGTTTCTGGGGTGTGACCAGCCATAGAGGGTCCCATGCAGTATGTGGAGGGGACACTGGACAAAAACAGAGGAGAGACGGTGGCTGGAGGGGAATGGAAAGTGTGTTCCCCATCTAGACCTCTACCCCCCAGGTTAGCAGCAAGACTGCTGCCAGGCAAGGGAGTCAGCAGTGGCTCTCCACTCCCATCCATCTACCTTGACAGTTTGCTGGGGGGTGACGCTCCACAGCCGGATAGTGGGGAGCTGTGATTTGTCTCCTCCCATGGGAGGCTGGGGTAGTGCAATGGTGAGAAGCTGGGAAGGGAGAGCCACCATACTGGTGATTAGGAGCCTCACCGACACCCCAGAGACTTGCGGGCACAAGGCAGGGAGAGAATCAGCAGGCAGGGCACACATCCCACCTGCAGGGTGCCCTTGATCAGGATCCCTGCCTACCTACTTAGGGTCCACATTGCAGCCCCAGGACCAGGATTCCCCAGAGCACATGGAGATCTCGGTGCACTGACTGGTTCCCCACCCAGTTTGGCCTCTGCCCAACACGCAGGAGTAATTCAGGGAAGACCTTGAGAGTGCCACCTGGTGGTAGGTTAGGGAAACTGCAACCCAGCAAGCTGTGCCTCAAGAATGCCTTCTGCTGGTAGGATTGGGAAACTGCACTCAAGCAAACCAAATTATATATAAATACTAAATTAAATCTGCACTTCCAAAATAACCTATCAAGACAAGCAAATACCCTGAAGTCAGCAGAAAATTACAAAGCACTTGAAAGATGTAGAAGGTATGGACAAGCCAAATGAACAAATTAAAAAGCTAGAAGAGACACAAAATTTGGAGCAAGTAATCAAAGAAGTACACACAAATATCAATATTAGGGCTCAGGATCTAAAGGACATGAAGAAGACCCTAGAAGAGCATACAGAAGAATTTGAAAGAGTAAATAAAAGAATAGTGAACCTTATGGAAATAAAAGACACTGATGAGCAAATTAAAAATATTCTTGAGACACATAACACCAGATTTGAAGAAGCAGAGAAAAAAATTAGTGACCTTGAAGACTGGGTGATGGTAAGTGAAAGCACAAAAGAACAAATGCTGACAAAAAGTAAAAAAATTTGAAATGGATCTCAAGGAAATGATGGACAACATGAAGCACACAAGTATAAGAATCATTGGTGTCCCAGAAGGGGAAGAGAAGAGTAAAGGGCTAGGAAGAGTATTAGCAACCTTCCAAACCCTTCTAAATGACATAAATATCCAAATTAAAGATGCCCAATGAACTCCAAAAAGAATAAATCCAAACAAACCTACTCTGAGAAATATACGGATTGGGTTGTCAAATGCTGAAGAGAAGGAGACACTTCTGAAGCAGCAAGAGAGAAGCAATTCACCACACACAAGGGAAACAACCTATGACTAAATACTGACCACTCAGCAGGCACCATGGAGGCAAGAAGGCAGTGGTATGACATAGTTCAGATTCTGAAAGAAAAACTGCCAGTCAAGAATTCTTTATCCAGCAAAGCTCTCCTTCAAAATTGAGGGAGAGTTTAAAATTTTCACAAACCAACAAATGCTGATAGTATTTTTTAACAAGAGACCTGCCCTGTAAGAAATACAAAAGGGAGCTCTAACAGCTGAGAACAACAGAACAGACAGGTCTGCAGAAGAGCACAGAAATGAAGAGTATTAGCAAGTGTAACTTAAATGAAAAAAAGAGAGAGGGGGAAAAACAGATTTAACAACTAAAAGCCAAAGGATAAGATATCTGGTTCAAGAACTCCTTTCACAGTAATAACTTTGAATGTGACTGGATTAAACTTTCCAATTAAAAGATACAGACTGGTAGAATGGATTAAAAATTATGACCCAGTGATATGCTTTTTACAAAAGACTCAGATCCTGTGGCACAAAGAGACTGAAAGTGAAAGCTTGGAAAAAAATATTCCACACAAAATACAATCAAAAGAAAGTGGGGTAGCTATATTAATATCAGACAAAATAGAGTTTAAATGCAAAGACGTCATAAGAGATAAAGAAGGGCACTATATATTAATAAAAGGGATAATTCACCAAGAAGAAATAACAATTATAAATGTTTATGCACCCAATCAAGGAGTTCCAAAATACATGAGACAAACATTTGCTAAACTGAAGGGAGCAATTGACACATCTCCAATAATAGTGGGAGACTTCAATACACCACTCTCTTCTATAGATAGAAAACTATACAGAAGACCAATAAGGAAATTGAGAACTGAAACAATATGATAAATGAATTAGGCTTACTAACATATATAGATCATTACATCACAAAGAACCAGGATACACATTCTGCTCTAGTGCCCATGGAATGTTTTCCAGGATAGATCATATATGGGGGCACAAAACAAGTCTTAATAAATTTAAAAAGATTGAAATTATTCAAAGCACATTCTCTGACCACAAAGGAATGCAACTAGAAATCAACAGCCACCAAAGAACCAGATCTTTCACAAATATATGGAGGTTAAACAACACACTCCTAAACAATCAGTGGGTTAAAGAAGAAATTGCAAGAGAAATTGGTAAATACCTAGGGATGAATGAAAGTGAGAACATGACATATCAAAACCAGTGGGATGCAGTGATGGCAGTGCTGAGAGGGAAATTTATATCTAAAGAATATTTCAAAAAGCAAGAAAGAGGTAAAACTAAAGACCTAACTGAACAACAGAAGAGGCTAGAGAATGATCAACAAACTAATCCTAAAGTAGACAAAAATAAATAACAAAGATTAAAGCAGAAATAAATGAGCTGGAGAACAAAAAAGCAATAGAGAGAATAAATAAAACTGAAAGTTGGTTCTTTGAGAAGATCAACAAGACCGACATATCCTTAGCTAGACTAACAAAGTCAAAAAGAGAGAAGATGCAAATAAACAGAATCATAAATGAGAAGGTGATAATTACTATAGATCCCCCCTGAAAATAAAGAAAATCATGAAAGGATACCAAGAACAACTGTATGCCAACAAGCTTGGCAATTTAGAGGAAATGGACAATTTCCTGGAAATACATGAACAACCTAGACTGACCCAAGAAGACACAGAAGACCTCAGTAAACTAATCACAAGCAAAGCGATCCAACCAGCCATCAAAAATTTATCTACAAATAAAAGCCTAGGGCCTGATGGCTCCACCGGGGAATTTTACCAAACTATCCAAAAAGAATTGATGCTACTCCTGCTCAAGCTCTTTCAAAAAATTGAAGAAGAAGGAACACTGCCTAACTCATTTTATGAACCTAATATCACTCTGATACCAAAACCAGATAAAGACACTACACAAAAGGAAAACTATAGGCCAATCACGCTAATAATGAATATAGATGCAAAAATCCTGAACAAAATACTTGCAAATCAAATCCAAAGGCACATTAAAATAATTATACACCATGATCAAGTGGGGCTCATTCCTGACATGCAAGGGTGGTTCAACATAAGAAAATCAATTAAAGTAATTCAATACATTAATAAATCAAAAGGGAAAACTCAAATGATCACCTTGTTAGATGCTGAAAAAGCATTCAACAAAATTCAACATCTCCCCCTCTTTTTTTTAAACATCCCTTTTTGAGAAAGACACTACAAAATGTAGGAACTGAAGGAAACTTCTTCAAAATGCTAAAGGGCATATATAAAAAACCCCACAGCCAGCATAGTACTCAATGATGAGAGGCTGAAAGCCTTCCCCCTAATATTGGGAATGAGAAAAGGATGCTCACTGCCACCTCTATTATTCAACATTGTACTAGAAATTCTAGCCAGAACAATTCATCAATATAAAGATATAAAAGGAATTCAAATTGGAAAGGAAGAAGTAAAACTGTCATTATTTGCAGATGATATGATCTTATACTTGAAAAATTCTGAGAACTTAACCACAAAGCTACTTGAGCTAATAAACAAATTCAGCAGAGTGGTGGAATATAAGATTAATGCACGTAAGTCAGTAATTTCGCTATACACTAGTAATGGCCTAACTGAAGAAGCAATAAAAACAATGCCATTCACAACAGCAATTGAAAAAATAAAATACCTAGAAATAAACTTAACAAAGGACATAAAAGACCTCTACACAAGCCTATCTGGAGGACAGTGGAATGGTTCCAAGAAGCTAAGTATGTGGGGGCCATAAGGTCCTGCAACCTCATTATGGGGCATATACTTGGAAGATCTGAGAACAAGGACATGAATGGACATTTGCACACTGGTGTTTATGGAGGCAGTATTCATGATTTGCAAAGCATGGGGTGGCCTAAGGGTACATCAACTGAGGAACAGAATGGCAAACTGTGGTATATGCATATAATGGAATATTGAGCAACTGTGAGAAGTAGTGAAGCTGTGAGACACACAACATGGTGAAAAGATTCTGTAGACATCATTTTGAGTGAAGTACATTATAATTCCTCACCAATATGGACTAACTACAATGTGTAAACTCAGAATTAAATATTAGAGCACAGCTTATCAGGGGAATGATTACTGTAATGGTCCCCAGATTGTAAGCTCTTACAGCAGTCAAATCTATTCTTGAATTGTAATGGCTATCTCCAAATTCTGAGATGCTTATCCCTTTCTGTATAATCTTACAGGTCTCTGGAACTTTGGGTATCTGTGTGACCATGAAACTCAGAGCTAGAGCTCAGCAGATATGGATGTCAGTATTAGATTAGCACATACAACAACTGTTTAAAAAAGCTGAAAAAGAGTTGAAACTTCATTTAGAGATATGAATGAAGCAGATCTGGTTAGAACTAGGGCAAATTGGGCCAAAGGGTAAAGGATGATACTGACTGTGTTTTAAAACTTCAACTTCCATGTGAGACCAAGGGAAGAGATGTTTATTTGGTGCAGAATCTGGATCTATATTTTATAAACAATCTAACTTGTATAGTCAGTTTGTTCAAACACCCTAATTATGTGGAATTTTGAACAGGAAGTGAGACTTGATAGTTTGTAGAGGTTAGTGTGAATTTAGTGACACATCCCAAAGAAATCTGGGCAGGGAATAAAAATATATATGCAGGGCACCCCTGAGGAGCTGGGGAAAATGCGTAAGTGTTGGACTTCCTCATCTGGATTGGTGCTGATGTTCTCACAAACATTGAGGGCTGAAGGTTTTGTATGCCCTCTATCTTGGGGATTGCCTTTCTGAGGCTTATTATTACAAAGGAGAGGCTAAACCTGCTTATAATCATCCCTAAGAGTCTCCCCCTGAATAGGTCTTTTTTTGCTCAGATGTGGCCCTCTCTCTCTATCTAAGCCACCTCTGCAGGTTAACTCACTGCCCTCCCCCATACATGGGATGTAACTCCCAGGGGTGTAAATTTCCCTGGCAATGTGGGATATGACCCCTGGGGATGAACTCAGACCCAGCACTGTGAGATTGAGAACATCTTCTTAACCAAAGTGGGGAAGCAATATGAGACAAAATAAAGTTTCAGTGGCTAAGAGATTTCAAATGGAGCTGAGCGGTCACTCTGGTGGGTATTTTAGGCACTATATAGATGTCCCTTTTTAGGTTTTAGTGTATTGGAATAGCTAGAAGGAAATACCTCAAGCTATCAAACTCCAACTCAGTAGCCTTGACTCTTAAAGATGGTTGTAAAACTATGTTGCTTACAAGGGATCACACTCCCTTTATCCAGTGTATGGATGAATGAGTAGAAAAATGGGGACAAAAACTAAATGAAAAATAGGGTGGGACGGGGGGAATGATTTGGGTGTTCTTTTTACTTTTATTTTTTATTCTTATTTTGATTCTTTCTGGTGTAAGGAAAATGTTCCAAACTAGATTGGGGTGGAAGTGGGGCAAGATGGCAGAGTGATGAGGCATGGAATTTAGCCTTTCCTATAAGGCAGCTGGTTAATTACCCAAGAACTGTATGAAACAGTGTTTTCAGGGTCTCCAGTGACCAGTCACATATTGTACACAAGTTTAGAAATGGTGGAAAAGCTGAAATTTGCAGCAAACTTTGTAAGTTCCCCTGCCCAGACTCATGACCTGTCTTGCAGCTGGCTCCCTGAAAGGAAAAAAACAACAACAACAACAATATGCTGAGGGCAAGAAGGGAGCTCAACACAGCCTTAACTACAGAATTAATTAACAAATTAATTAACTAATTTTTGAAGCTGGGGGTGCTAGAGAAGGGTTGGACTCCAAGAAGGTGTGGGGGGGCACATAAAAGCAAGCACCCATTCCCTGGCTCCAAAAAGGTTTTTTTCTTTTTTAATTTTCCTACATTTTGTCCCTTCTCCTTTCTCACTGACTCTATCTTTTTACACTTCAATAGCCCCCAGCAAGGGTGGAATTAAAAGCTATTGGAGTTTTTTTTTCCTGAGAAACTTTGGGGGAGTGTGTCAAGCCAGTTACCCAGGACATGCCTTGCGCATCTGAGATAGGTTGGCTCTGCCTCGGAGCCGCCGGCCGGAGCCGCAGCCTCAGCCACGGCGCCCCCGCCGCTTCCCCTCCCTGCCCCGCCGCCCCTGCCAGAGCAGCCTCGCGCACTTAGGAGCAGGAAGGAGATGGGCGCCCGGCAGCCCATGGGGCCCGCGTGGTGGAGCGAGTGGAGCGGGCGGCAGACGCCTGGGGATGCCGAGGCTTCGGACGGAGCCTGCCCGGGCTTCCAGGCCACCGCCACCAGGCCCGCACCGCCTGTGCCGCTGGAGCACCGTGGAGGAGCCGCCGCCACCGCCTGCACCAGGAACTGAGCCCGTGGCGCTGGAGGTGAGCGGGCGCTCGCCGACCGAGCGCCCCCGAGGCTTTCAGGTGGTCGCCGCCAGCAACAGGCCCGCACCGCCTGTGCTGCTGGAGCCCCACGGAGGAGCCGCCACCACCGCCTGTACTGGGACCTGAGCCCGTGGCGCCGGAGGTGAGTGGGTGCACGCCCCCCAGCGCCCCCCGAGGCTTTAGGGTGGTCGCCACCACCACCAGGCCCGCACTGCCTGTGCCGCTGGAGCCCCGCGGAGGAGCCGCCACCACCGCGGCCACCGGGGACGGAGCCCAGAGCAGATGGCAATTACCCAAGAACTATATGAAACAGAGTTTTTGGGGTGTCTAGTAACCAGTCACACATCGGATGCAAGTTTGGAATTGGAGGAAAAGACGAGATCGCAGTGAACATTGAAAACTCCACACACTCCCAATGAGACCCGGGCCTCACTCAACTGGGAAAATCTGACTAGGGTCGACCATATCTGAGGAGACCCATTCGCAAAAAGGCTACATAGAGAAGAGCAAGAAACAGAAAAAACAAGAGGGGAAAAATTTTGATCAACTAAATAGAACCTAAGTTAGAGGTCTAGAAAAAATTGAATTGAATAACAGAGGCCAGAGAACAAAGCTAATCAACAAGAAAACCCCTAGGTAAAAGATAGAAAACAAGCTCCAAAATAAACTAATCAAGAAAATCAGATGCCTAGACAACTTAAGATAACAAGCCATACCAGGAAACATGAAAATATGGACCAGCCAAAGGAACAAACTAATAGCTCAAATGAGATACAGGACTTGAGGCAACTAATACTAAATAAATTCAGTGAAATGA
>PVKY010010146.1:0-12819 GCA_004027775.1 Bradypus variegatus
GCCATCTTCCCGGAACCTGAAAACTTTTTAACAGTGAATCATAGGATTCCTACCTGTACCTAACAGAGGGAACAGAGCATAACCACATTTAATTTTCTTTTGGCATTTTGGTAGGCATAATGATCTTCCAAAGATGTCTACATCTTAATTCCTGGGATCTGTGAATATGTTATAGTCACAAGACTCCAGGATAATAACAGTGGATTGAAACAGAGCTGTTAAGACATAGACTCCATCTGAGAAGGAGCTTCTAGGGAAATCTAAAGACAATAAAGGAGACAAAAATAACGCTAGAGGAATTTGAAGCTTCTGATACCTACAGCTACAGTAGACATTAAACACAATCTAATTCCTAGCCAGGTGAACAAAATCTCACATGAAAGGTCTACCTAGCTCAGTTCATGTTAACTGATGCATCAAGTCTGACTTAAAAAAAATTACGAAGCATGCCAATGGATTCAATGGAATTCCAATCAAAATCCCAGCAAGTTATTTTGTAGATAACAACAAACGTTTAAAGGTTAAATGGAAAGGCGAAAGACTAATACTACCTAATTTCAGTATTTACTATATAGCTGCAATAATCAATAATAGACATATTGGAGAAAGAATGACAAATAGATCAATGTAATAGAATAGAGAGCCCAGAAATAGACCCACAGATATAGTCAGCTGTTCTTTGACAAAGGAGTAAAGGTAATTCAATGAAGAAAGGATAGTCTTTTCAACAAATGGTGCTGGAACAACAGGGCATCCATATGTAAAAAAATGAGTCTAGATAACTGGCTTTATACCTTTCACAAAAATTAAAAAGGGTCATAGAACTAAATGCAAAACTATAAAACTTCTAGAGGATAATAGTAAATCTAGGTGACTGGTTTGGCAATGAGTTTTTAGATACAGCACCAATAACATGATCTATGAAAGAAAAATGTTAGATTTCATTAAAATTAAAAACTTATACTCTCTGAAATATACTGTTAAGAGAATGAAAAGACAAGTCACAGAGTGGGAGAAAATGTTTGTAAAACACATATCTGATAAACTTTTATCCCAAGTACACAAAGTACTCTTAAAACTCAACAATAAGAAAACAAATAACAAGGTAAAAACAAGCAAAAGATATCTCACCAAAGAGGATATACAGATGGCAAATAAGCATATTAAAAGATGCTCAGCATTGTATGTCATTAGAGAATTGCAAATTAAAGAAGCAATGAGTAACCACTGCACACCTATTAGAATGGCTAAAATCCCGAATGCCGACAGCACCACATGCTGATGAGGATGTGCAGCAGATCTCTCAGTTATTGCTGGTGGGAATGCAAAATGGTACTGTCCCTTTGGAAGACAGTCTGGCAGTTTCTTTAAAAGTCAGTAGGCTTACCATATATTCTAGCAATTGAGCTCTGAGCTATTTACCCACATGAGTTGAATACTTATATCTACATAAAAACCGGCATATGAATGTTTATAAGCAGGTTTATTCACAGTTGCCCCAAACTGGAATCAACCAAGATGACCTCCAAAAGGTGAATGAATAAGCAAAATGTACATCTACAAAATGGAATTTTATGTAGTGATAAAAAGAAATGAACTATGAAGCTGTGGAAAGACATGGTGGGACCTTAAATACTTGCTTAAGAGAAAGAAGCCAGTCTGAAAAGGCTACCTAAGTGCATGATTCCAACTATATGACATTTTGGAAAAGGCAAAACTATTATATATAGAAAAAAAATGTAAGTGGTTGGGGTAGTGGTGGTGGGGAGGGGAGGAACAGACTTTTTGGGGCAAGGAAATGATTCTGAATGAGCTGTAATGGTAGATACATGACACTATGCATTTGTGAAAATCCACATAACTGTACAACAGTGTATTTTCCAGCTGCTAAACCAATACCATACAGTGGGTTGGCTTAAACAACCAGAATTTATTGGCTCATGGTTTTGAGGCTAGGAGAAGTAAAAAAAACAAGCATCAGCAAGGTGATGCTTTCTCCCCAAAGACTGTGGCATTCTGGGGCTGGCTGTTGGTGATCCTTGGGTCTCTGGCTTTTCTGTCACGTGGCAATGCACATGGCAATGTCTTCTTTCTCCAATGGGTTCTGTTGACTTCTCTGGCTTCCACTCCTCCTTATGACTTCTCCTCCCTCTGTCTCTGTGTCTGTGTCTGTCTGTCTGTGTCTCTCTCTCTATTTCATTCTGCTTATAAAGGACTCCAGTAATCCTATTTAATCTCAACCTGATTCAGTTGGCCACACTTTAACTTCAAATAACATCTTAAAAAATTGCTATTTACAATGCATTCACACCCACAGAAATGAATTAAAATTAAGAACACGTTTTTCTGGGGTATATAATTCATCCTACCGCAAACAGGAAAAATGAACTCTAAGGTAAACTATGGGCTTTAGTTTATGATAATATATTGATATTGGTTCCTCAATTGTAACAAGTGTACCACACTAATGTCATATGTTAATAATAGGTGAAACTGCATGAGTGAAGAGGGGGCATATTGAAATTACTTTTGGCTCAATTTTCTGTAAACCTAAAACTGCTCTACAAAATATGAATTTTTTTTTAAAGTGTATGTTGAGAGACCACATTATTCTAGGCACTGGGGATATAACCGTACACTGAAGGAATTTATATTCCAGGAGGAGAGAGAGAAATTGAACTAGGAATAACAATAGAAAGGTTTGAGGGTGAATACTGTATTAAGATGTGAATTTGGGGGTGTTCTCCTTGTCTTCCACCCTGTTTTGGACCCCAGCCAGGTAGCTAAACCCTTTGCATGTGTGGGAAAATAGCCTAAGCTGGGAGTGCGTCTTTGACGTGTTCGGGGGTGCAGAATATCAAGTCTTGCCCAGACAGAACACTGTCCAGGGCAGCACTCGCATTGTTAATAGAAAAAGCTGCAAGTCTTGGATGGTCTGTCCTTGACTTCCCTGTTTTGCTAATTTCCATCTGGCCTGCATAGAATGCTGTGCAGGCACGCCCTGTAATAGATGTCTTGTATCTGTGTTAACAAGGTTGACCTTTTCCTGAACCTAGATTGCCCTTTCTGATACGTAAACAGAATGTAACCATATGCACCTGGGGTCCTCTGTGTGTTTTGGACCTTTTGTCTGTGGAACTAAATAAATAGCTGGAGCAAAGCTGTACCAGTATCCATATAGCACTCGATGCTGCATGGGTCCCCTGCTCCCTTAACTCTTAACTTCGTGTCTGTGTCTCATTCCTGTGCCACCCTGTCAGCAATATGCATGATCTCTGGGTTGACTGCTGGGGTTGTGGGGAGCAGAAGCTGGAGTCTCTGGGACCAAGAGCTGAAGGAAATGGTAAAAACTCACAAGGGTTATGATTATGCTTTTGGGCATGGGGGATCCTGGGATTCCCAGAGGATGCCATGCTCCAAACACAGGAAAGCAGTGAGTCTGCCATTTAAGAAGGGACCAGGAGGCTGGGCAGCAGAGACTATGGCCCAGGACCTAGCACCATCGCGGGTGTTTGTGTGGGAGCCAGTAATAAAGGTGTGTGAACTTCTCAGCACCCTGTGGGATGAGTTTCAGAGAATCACATTAATTCAAGAAAATAAAGAAATGGATATTTCTTGTGTACCTGGGTTTTGTACTTCAGTTGACAACTGCCCACTACATTTGGGACATTTCTGGGGTGGCAAAAGATATGTACTCACAGTCTGATGGACTGGCTGAGACCATGTTGGACAATTACTGAACACAAATAACTGGGCTCTCAGAAGACTTTGTTGGGTTTGGGATTGAGACTGAGTTTGAAAGAGTAGTCTGAAGCTCTCAATCACTGGTCAGATTTGGGAGTTGACAGGAGGGAGAGGAGGTAAAAGTAGCTTTGACCGAACTGAGGAGATTGACTTTTCTTACCCCCAGGAAGAAATCCCCTGTGCTTGAAAGGTGATTTATTTTTTAGCTTAAGTATTTTATTTGTTTGCGACTAAGCTTGTTAACCATATAACGAAAATGTACAAAGAATATTGCAGTTTTGAGTTAGATTTAAGTCAAAGACATCCATTAATAAGAAATCTTTGAATGTGAACATTCCGGAAATTTCTGTAAGCTATTGGATCAGAAGAACTGTCTGTGAATATTACCTTACTTTGGAAAGTATTGGCATACATTTGAATTAAATTCAGACTTTTTCAAAATAAGCCCTAATTAAAAAAACTATTCTATATTAAATTAAAATGATTTTAATAGAACTTTCCTTTCCAGATACTTATATCTACAGATATAATAATAAATGAAACAAGGCATTTTGTAAAATGTGGTCCTGAACAAGTCATATTAAAAAATAAAAGTATACTTAACTTACACCTCCTCAAAACAGAGGCTATTTTCTGTTCCTCAGCCTTGGAAACAAAGTAAAGAACAGCCCATAAGCAACCTTGGGCAGGAGTTGCCAAAACAAAGCTCCATTAGCTCTTCTCTTAGAAGCATATAGGGAAACCTGACCAAAGGACCCCAACTCGACCCAAAGAGCAGTGCTGCTGGGGCCTGGCCCAGCCCCATGCTCACCTATGCTGTGCTCTGGAGCAAACCCTGATGTTCCTGCTCTAGGGGAGATCTTCTCCCTGGAGAGGTTTAGTGTCCAGAGAGCTCTTTGTGTGAATGAGGGGAGCCCAGACTCCATGTGGGTATCTTAAGGCTTGGGGTCAAAGTATTTTTCCCAAGGTGGCTAGACAGAGTCTGTCAAATGGCCCAACCTCTGGTTTGTACTAATTCCTCACCAGGCATTTGTAGACCTAGACCACAGACCTTCACTATGTCATCATCATCTCAGCTGATGTCCGTCCTAACTTATGATTCATATTCTGTGCCTGGAAACGTACCTGTATTTAGCAATAATGTCTATACAGAAAACAATCTACTGTTATGACTTACATGGTCACAAAACATTAATGATCTTCTGTACACCAAGCAAATGTTTTTAACCATAATTGTTTGCATCAAATTCTCAACCAGAATTCCCAAGTTAAAAAAATTTTTCATGATACAAATAATAACTAAAAATATCCATACACACATATACACACACTCTCACACACACTTATTACAGAACTGTGCTTGGGGAAACTCCATTTGTTGAGGTCAAACCTGGTACTCACATACGAAGGAAGCTTCAGGACATGTAGCCTGTTGGCCTTGTCCCATGTCATCACATAATCTGATCATGTGCAAATTTCACAAAAGATTCATATTGTTCTGCTGGTTTCCTATTGAGGATTTGCTCATACTCCTCCCGAATTTTATCTTCATATTCTTTTTAAGAGACGCTCACATATTGGGCTGGTCCTTCTTCAAACAGGAGGAACCTGGAGAACTAGGTGTCCTGAGTGCTGAGGCATGAGGATGACTTTCCCAAGTACAAACTTCACTCTGATTAAGAACAACTTTGAAATGTCTCCAACTCTGGTAACAACTATGTTCTCATTTTATGTGCTGAAAATTTTGCTCTGGTGTTGGAAGGCATCGCTCGCTACCAGGCGGGGTGGGGGGTGAGGGAGGCTGCTTCAGAGTCAACGGTGGGATCTGTGTCCGGAGCGGCGGTGGCTTGGTGCCCGGGGGGCAAAGCAGGAATGGGTGGGGCAGAGGGGCGCTCCCTGCTGCCTCTCCAGAGAGCTGGGGCTCTGCAGCTCAGCCTCCAACTTGTGGGCGGCTTCAGCGTGGCCCCACACGCGGTGCTGCTGAGGGACGGGCGACAACTGTGGCCTGACCTCTGGCCCCGCCAAAAGGTGATTTCTAAGGCCTCCATTGAGGGCTCTAAATTTCTTAAAACAATTTATGCCTGAATCCTGGCATCCAAGAAGACTCCTAAAATGGTCCCAACCTGGCCCCGCCACATATGGCCTGGGCTCAGGGGTTGCTCCAGTTGTCAGAAACTGTCGATGTTTTGGTGGGTGACGCTCCCATTTGTCTGCAGGAGAAGAATCTTTGAGTTTTGTTGGAGCCCATTCCTAAGATGCAGCAGATTTGAGGCTAAGAAACTGCAAGTGGAACCCCAAGGGTAAGGCTCTCAGAAAAAAGGTGCTTCAGAGGCTGAGGCGGCTCCTCAGAGCCCTAGAGTGGGCTTTCCTGCATTGCAACCCAGGTGAAGGCAGAGGCTGTGGAAAGGGGTCTGGGCTTACCCTGTGAGGAGAGACGGTGCAGAGGATGATTCTCCGAGAGCTCTGGACTTCACAAACAAAGCCTGAGTGTGAGCTCCCTCCCAAGCTCCATCTGACAGACCGTCACCCTGACACCTCCCAAAAGTCGCTGATGCTGATGAAGGCAGCGAACAAGTGGGTGAGAGGAACCAGTGAAAGAGAGAAAGGCCAATGTCCAGACCAGGCCTTGCTGCTCAGACCAACAAGTGGGGATGGGATCTCAGAACCCAAACACCCTGAAGGACCCTCTCAGACTCCAAGGAAATGGTTGGGGAGCCTGGGTCCCAAGAGTGAGGGGACTTTGAGCATCCAGGTCCACGGGCCGCCCTCAGTCTGCCCTTGTTGGGGTGCTGCAGGATGCCCTTCTTAGGGGGACAGTGAGGTCAGTTAGGTACACCCTGCCTCAGAGGGGCCTGGTCCTGAAGAGGCCATTATGAGCTGGTGGGGGAGACATGGGGCCTTCCACAGAGATTGCAGCCATAGGGAGAACTTGCAGCTGATGATTGGCCGAGGAGGCACTGGGGGTGGGCCTAAGTTGTGTAGTCAGTGGGGTACCACTGGTGGGCAGACATGGGCAAGGGAGACTGCCCACCCTCCCATGTGTTCGTGAGAATTAAGAGGTGGTGTTGGTGGCTGGGCAGTAGAGTGTTTCAGGCCTAGGGCCCTGTATAGGGAGATGGTGGGGAGATCAGTTTGTTGGCAACAGAAAGCCCCAGGAGGGTTGTAAGCTGGGGACTGATGCCCAGTAGGGAGAAGGGACAACTTGGCTATGCTGTGGAATTGCTTGTGGAGAGTAGGCTGGGTACCCTGGCCACAGGGTCTTTGGTTGCTCTGCTGTTTGGATCATTACCTATGGTTGTGGGGCCTCCAGCTGACCCCTTTGCAGAGACACTGATAGGACAGAGACTTGGAGTGATCCCCCTGAGCAGTGGTTTTCATTGGGGTTCTTCAGCGGTGGGGGCTCTTTCCCATTGAGGCAGGGCTGTGTGGTGGTTAAAGACTTGGGCGTCAGAACCATGTTGATTGGGGCTCAAATCCTGGCCCTGCCACTAACCAGATTCCTCTGTAAGCCTCTGTTTCCTCGTTGGTGACAAGAAGGCAGTAATACCTCCCTCAGAGTGATAGAATACCTGAAAGAGCAGGTGAACAGGGAGGGACCCAGAGGTGCTCAGAGACTGTTGGCTGTTTTAATTATAATAGCACAACTTTCCCCCACGTATGGAGACTCTCGTGGCTTTATTGGTCCTTCTATGAGTTCAGGCTCATTTATACTTTATCTTGCTGAAATTCACTTCACTTCTGACACTTTCAGCTAGGCCAGGCCAGAAGACAGTGCTCCTTATTATTAGATAAATGTTGTTTTAGTTACATTAAATGTGTTAAGTTGGCCCTTTAATTCAAATTCCCCAATTTCCCACACACCCTGGCGATAACAAGAGCATTTTTTCCTGAGATACTACAAAATCGGTAACTTCCTTGCCGCATACAGAGAAATTGCTAAACAAATACATTAAACTTGATTATAATAGGTGTGCTCCACCAACTCAAGGGATCGAGGGGTAGAATATAGGGGATCCATGAATTAGAATGGGAAGAGATCAGATCTTTTTGTTCAGTAACCTCTAACTGAAATTTAGAATTTCTTTCAATTTTAAGTGCAACGAATCCATCTTTGGAGTGTTAGCAGAACCTGTGATTGTCACTTACAGAAATCCCATTTACTTTTATATCACATTACAGTTGCCACTGATTTCTCAAGTTATCATTTATTCTCATTATTACTCTGAATTTATGGTCATGACACCTGCCACTAAGTATTTACTGTATTAAAGGAGCACATAGATTAGTATATCACAAGTTTATTTCTTCAATATTTCAATAATTGGATTTCAATAGAGTTAGTTTTATTTGTAGTTCTGTGTATTTTTCCTTATGAATTTGGGAAGGGGTCCTGATACCCTGATTGCCAATATGGTCCATGGCACAAAAACGTTTATTAATCTCCAGTCATTGGAGAACTTGTGGATAAATTGGTCTAATGGTAGAGGATAAGAGCGGAAATTCCCATTTATACCACTAGAGGGAACTATTTCCCAATTTATGTTTAAATGATCGCAGCAGATTTTTCTTATTCCCTCCTAACTCTAGTTCTAAATTGGTTCGAGTTTACTTCTTTACTGTTAGCAATGTAATTGGGACCCTGTGAAGAGGCTCTGTAGCTGACACCCCACCAAGAGCTGAAGCATCCTTATATTGTGAATCAGGAACAAGTGATAGAAAAAAGTGAGTTTCCTAGTAGACACTAGAACAGGAGGCTTATTGCCCACACCTTGTTTACTTATTATTGTTATTTTTTAATCCAAAATTTTGTAGAGCAGAGAGGACACGGGGTTTGTTATTCTGGTTGGAACAGACCATTTATCAGCTTAGAAACATAGCTGAAGGTTTTCCTTTAATGTAATGGCTCTCTCAGAAGGTGTGTTGTGTGTGTGTGTGTGTGTGTGTGTGTGCGCACGCGCGTTGTGTGTTGGAGGGGGCACAGGGATTGGTGTAGGAAGGAGGGAGGGAGATCAGAACTTTTTAGGTGGAGAAAGGCTGTGATCCTTTAACAAAAGCTGAGCACCTAGCCAGGCCTTCCACTTGCTTGTAAGTAGTTGCCCCTGAGGCTGATTTTAATGGGAACAGTTTTACAAATTCCCTTGTCCTTTGGCCACATCAGCACTTAGGTCACTGTGTATCTTTAAGGGCATACAATACAGGTCTTAGAGTGTCTAATTGCAAAGGGTAGAAGCCATTTTCACAAGTCAGCATTGTACCAGGGAACAGCTCTGCAAACCCTCACTCCTGCTGAAGTAGGTCAGGCTGAAGGAAGCACAGCAAGATGCACACGTGTAAACGCTATACTTGGTAGCTAGTTCTGTGTTCAAATCTACAGCCATGACTCCAAAATTAGCATCACTGTGCTGCTTACTTCTCTGACCTTTAAGGAGGCATGTCTAGTGATTGCTGGCTCTTGTTTTTGCAGTTTTAATTATGAACGTTGCTTCTTTATTTGATTCATTCATTCATCAATTAGTTATTGAAAGCCACCCTGGCCAGGCTCCATCTGGGATGCTGGGTGCATAGGAGAGAATCAGATGCAAGTGCTGTGGGTACTTAGTGCTTTGTGCAACCCTTGGCACGTGTTGGGTAGATGTGACTACTCTGAATAGGGTCCTTTTCAGGTATGTCTATTGCGTGACCATTGGGCAAGCTGTTGATCCTGTCTGAACCTCAGTTTCCTCATATGTGAAATGGGGATAATATTACCTGCCTTATGAGATTTTTGTGAGAATTAAAGAAACAAAGTGTGTATGCAGTTGGCACCATACCTGTCTACTATTGAGGATCATAAATTTGTTATGTGAGCTCATGGTGTACAGTGGACAGGTAAATAGTAGAAGGCAAGAGTGTGAAATGCTGTGGCCTCCTGTGTTGCTTTATGGTGTTGGTGCCCCAGTCACCTAGTGACTTTAATAAATGCTCTTCATTAAAGTGCCTTAGATTTGTTTTGTGAGGTGACAGTGTGATAAGTTTAAGAGTAGGGGTTCCAGAGTTGGATGGCCTGGTTCCATCCCAGGTGTGACACTTATTAGGTGCAAAACTTTAGGCAATTTCCTTAGCCTATCTGTGCTTCAGTTTCTCCTTCTTTAGAATAGGAATAAAAATAGTACTTATCAAATAAGTGTTTAAATCTACTAGGCAGTGTAGATAAGTGTTCTTATGTCCCTGGTCTGTTTCCTCAACATGCTGGAGTGGTGGGGTGATGATAGGGTAGAGGTTGATGAGTGATGGTGGGCTGATAATGGGTGATGGGTAATGGGGGGTGGTGGTGGGTGGTGGTGGGTGATGAGTTGTTGCAGGTGATGGTGGATGATGGTGGGTGATGGTGGGTGGTGGTGGGTGATGGTGGATGATGGTAGGTGGTAGTGGGGCCATGGTAGGGTGTGTTGTTGGTGGAGTGATGGTGGGTGACTGTTGGTGATGGTAAAGTGATGGTGGTGAGGTGGGAGGATTGACTCATCTCTCCGACTCTTTGGAGGCCATCTGTGCTGTGACAATCATAATAGCGCCCTCTATAGAAGTTAGCTGTGTCCCTGATTCCAGTGTGGACAGCAGACTCAGATCCACAGGTCTCCTGACTATGCCTCCTTAGGCGCGGTTGGTGCTGAGTGTGAGGGAATTCTAAATGGCAAGACCAGTTTCTGCATGTGGTCTAAGAATGTGTTTCATTTATTTATGGGCATGCCCACACTTTATTTTATAGTCTTGTCTCATACTCCATCTTTTCTCTGAGAAACTGCAAGCACTTTAAAGATATTGTACAAATGTTTCTTATACCATCCCTCTGATGTAGGGGTCTGGTGAAAGAACCATGCTTTATGGGTGAGGAAATTGAGATGACTCCCTGGGTCACATGTTTCTTAAACTATCGAGAGGTGGCATCTGCTTTACAACCATTTCTGGGGCTGACAGAATTAATTTTGGTCAGGGAAAAAAGGCCATTTGTTATATTTCAACCTCTTCTCGACTATGGAAAAAAGAGACGATGGGAAAATCTGCTGCTTTGCTTTTTTGGAGAGGGTATTTTCTCCTCTGCGTGTTTGTCTGTGACCCTTGTTCCTTGCTGCCAAGACCAAGGTACTGGGGAGTGGGGCTGATTCTGCAGGAGTGAGCAAATAAGAGGGGTCAGGAGGTTTTCATTTTAAACTTTGGCAAGCAAATGGTGCTTTTACTTTCCTTGTTATCTCAGGGAACCATTTTCAAGAGAGAAAAATTTGCCAAATTTTGACCACTTTAAAAAATACATATTTATTCCACATTCAGGAAAGCTGAGAAAAATCACATTTTCTTTGGTGAAAAGCTGCTGCGGCTTCTTCCTAATGCCCCTGACGAAGGGCTGTTGCTACCACTGTTCCTGTTGGAGAAGGTATATCGCGGTGCACGGGCCAGGGCAGATGCAGCCAGCCTCCGAGCTGAAGTGTTTAACCTGAAGAAGGAATAAAAGGGTGCACTTCAGGACATACTTAGCTCCAAAAGTCTGCTCCCTAGAAATGCTAATTGTGCATGTTAAACAGGAACACAGGCTCCCAGCAGCCACACAGACTCCTATTTGCAGATGTTTTATGGAGGTGATTTAATCCTTAGGACGCTTCTTTTTTCCCTCTGGTGAAGGATCTTGGTGTTATCAACTCATTAACTTGTGTTCCCATTATTTTCCTGTGGTTGCAGTCCTCTGCTTTCAATAAAGGGGCACAGCACTGTCAGGGGATGGTAAGGCTGTAGAGGTGGTCTCAATGGACAATCAACAGTGATGGCAACTTTGCAAATGTAAGAACAGCACATAAGGCAAAAATTAGAAGCACTATCAGAAGTGCTGATGAAGAATACTTTTCTAATATTCCTATCCCGTGGTTCTACATGAGGACTGTGGTGAAGGAAATGTTATGAACAGTTTGGTGTTTGGAATTGAGATTCTCAGAGGCCAGACCATGCTGCTTTGTGATGTGGGGCCTTGGGGGCATTTATTCCTCAAAGACAACCTGAATGTCTGCTCTGTGCCAAGCCCTGGGCTAGGTGCTAGAGATGCCGTGATGGAGAAGACATGGACCTGTCATCAGGGAGTAAACAGTCTGTGGAGACAGAGGGATATTTGCCAAGAAGCAAAATACAGAGTAGGAAGTGTCACAATGGAGTGCTGTTCCAAAAAGGATCCAGGGAAGACAGAAGTATGCATGGGCAGTGTAGAAATACACAGAAGATAAGCCTGGCCATGATGAATCGGACCAAGCTTCACTGTCAATGGCCACCCACCAAAGGCCACCAGGAATACATCTGTAGTCAAAGTTGGGTTCATAACTTGATACACCGAAGGAGAACGCACACCATGGAGACCTGTGGGGTGTCTGGATAAGGGGGAGTTTGGAGCAGCTTTCTAGAGGATTTAGGCTTATATTTGGTGACTTGAGGGGAGAGTACAAGCAAGTGAGGATCTGTTTTGGATTTGTGCCAAATGGGGCCACGTGGTGACCGAGTATCTTGATGGAGTGAGGTTAGAATTATCACTGGAAGGAAAGCTGTGGTTGCTCATGTTAGCCAAGGGAGGGGATGTTAGGTCATTCTTGTAGTTGCACTGTATCTTTGTTTTTTTCTCTCTAGGTTTGATTATGGAGTGGTCTTGTTTTGTCTTGTTGGAGTTCTCGAATGATATTGATAGTCTGAAATTGTTTATGTCTGTCAAAGCATATCATAGCCTAGCAACTAGTCCACCTATTAGCTGACAGGTCTCAGGGATGCTTTTATTTTTCTCAAGAAGTTTGGTGGGGCCACTGAAGGATGATCAGCAATCCCAGATCAAGAAGGGGAAGGCATCCCAGGAAGGAAGGAGGGTATAGCTTGAGTAGAGAGAGAGAGAAAAGGCATCAAATATTACAGGAGGCTGAGGACACTGTGAGTAGATCAGGAGGGTGGGCAACTCAGCAGAAGTGAGGGTGTGCGGGGGGGAACCAAGGAGAGTGAGGCCAAGGAGTCAGATGGGGAGTTAAGAAATGAGTATAGGGTTTCTGTTTGGGATGAAGGGAAACTTCTAGAAATGGA
>PVKY010010147.1:0-12819 GCA_004027775.1 Bradypus variegatus
GGATGGATGAGTAGAAAGATGGGGATAAAAACTAAATGACAAATGGTATGGGATGGGGGGATAGTTTGGGTGTTCTTTTTTCATTTTTAGTTTTTTGTTCTTGTTCTGATTCTTTCTGATGTGGGGAAAATGTTCAGAAATAGATTGTGGTGGTGAATGCATAACTAGATGATCATACTGTGAAAGGCTCACTGTATACCATGGATGATTGTATGTTATGTGATTGTGTTTGAATGAAACTGAATAAAAAAAAAAAAAGAAAAAAAAAAAGACTGAACTCTTAAAAAAAAAAAATTAACTCTGCAGTGCTGGCAAAAATAGATGTTACTTCCAGAGTACTGGCGGAGGAAAGTGATTATGTAAATATTACAGGAACTTCTTTCACTGGCCAGATGCTTAGTAGATGATTCTTGTGATCAAATCCATCAGCACGATCTACTGAGGCTCTGTCTCCCATAGTGGTACGCAGACTTCTGTCTTACAATAGTTACCCCTGTGTGTGTGTGTGTGTGTGTGTGTGTGTGTGTGTGTGTGTTGCCATAGCTGGCCTGGGATTCCCTAGGGGCAGGGATACTTCTAGAACAGTGCCTGACACATGGTAGGCTCCGAACAAATGTTTGTGGACTCAGATTGCATTTGGCTTGCATGAGATTCTGTTTCTACAGGTAAGCTGAAAATGCTGCACTAGAACGATGCCTACAGGACTTCTAAAGAGGCAGCGCGTCCTGGCTGGGGTAGGGCGAGTTATTTTTAAAAAGAGAAATCTTAACTAAAATTCCAGCCCCACTGTCTATGTACTAGCTATGCAGTTTGGACATTCATGTCTCTGAGTCACCTGAGTCAGTTGTACAATGGAGGTCAGATAAAAACGCCTGTCCACAGCATCGTGGTGGGGGTCGAGTCACACACTGAAAGGGTTCAGGAAGGATTTGCTGAATGAAGGGTGCTTGGACAGCTCAGGGGAAAAGCTTTCCATTTTAACACGGTGGGACCAGAACTCCCCATTCTGCTGTGCCTCCCTAAAATTGTCAGGATCTGGAACTTAGAGAAAGGACCCTCCTTCTCTGTCTACAGTCGCCACCTGGACAAGGGTTATGTGAGTAGAAACATCACTAATCTGGAGCCCCCACAGTAGTAAGTGCTTGTCCCCTCCAGTGCTGTGACTCTGTCTCTGAGTGTGGTTCAGGCGAGCCTGCCTGGTTCCTGCTTCGGGCAGTTTGCTGATATCTGTCCTGAGCACTGAGATGGACACAAAATAGGTGCTCTGTGAGTATTTTTGCAAAGAAATAAACTCTTCCCACTGAGGATTTGATTTCCTAATTCTGCAGCTTTGCAAACTCTCTCCTTATTCAGGGTGATCAGACTCTCAGACAGTCGGCTTTCCTTGTCCACGTACACTCTTGAAACTGGCTGAACTAAGTTCATAACTCTTTAGCTTGGAGTTCTATTTAGCATATTAAGATAACAGAAGTTTGGTTAGTAGGAATCAGAGAAGGGTCTTCCACTTTTCCACCCCAACCTCACCCCTTCCGGGAGACGCCTATAATCTAATCTAAACTGCCCCCTCCCAAGGATGGTTTTATACCTACTAGGAACATAGAGGATCTGCCCAAATGCCAATAACGTGCCACTTTGTTTAAATTAGCTCTATTTGCATAGCCAACACAAACATACTACTGTGGCTATTGTAATTTTTCTGTGTTAAGTGAGCAAAAAGGAAAACGGTAAAAATAGATGCCAAACATCTTTATCTTTAAAGTCTCCTATCACTAACTCCAGTTTTTTTTTTTTCTTTGCTCCTAAAATAAACTGGTGTGGTTGTGCAGACTCAGTCTATGTCTAGAATGGGTTCTCTGGGTCTAGAGATTTGGATAAAGCGGAAATCTAACAGCTACACCTTTGCTCCATAACTATAGAGATCAAAGGGCTTTGGTTAATAGTTATCCAGATAGATAGACTAATAGATGGGTATGTTTAGTTCATATGAAAATATTAGCTACATTGTCTAGTCCTTTAGGGATTAGCCCCCTCTGCTTGGTTTTCACTAGAAAGACACCTCTCTTTGTATTTATGCAGTTGCCCAACACACATCTTGCCCATATAACACCATTTATCTCAGTGACTACCCTTTGCATTGTGCTTGTCGTGTTGTAAGTGATTTTATTTCATTCTAACTGCCTGAGGCCTGCATTACAGTCACGATTAGATTCATTTCCAATTCTTCACCATCCCATTCCAGAAACCCTGATTACTTTACATTTATGAATTGTAAATACTACTTCTAATAAAATGATAATGAATTGCCAGGTCCCTTCAAGTTTGTAAATAATAGGAATATTTCCCTAGTAATAGCCAATTACACTAGGAGGGGAAAGTCATTCTATCAAGAGCACTTGCCCTTCAGCCTATTTCAATGTCAGAAAACCTCTTAACTCTGATTATTCTTTCAGTTCGGAGTCAGCCAAGACCACGGCGGTACTGTGTAAATGGCTCAATGGAAGAAGTGTAATAATAATTCTTAGTGAGGTGACACGCTGGCGCATAGGGAGCCTGCACGTGCAGATGGAGAGGTTTCATCCTGTTTCTTCATTAATTTATTCTGTGACCTTGGACACACCACTCCGTATCTCTGGTCCTGCTGCGTTGCCTACGTGTGAGAGATTTTCCTCACAGTGAGTGGAGTCTGCAGCACAAGACAGAAAGGAAGATATAACAATAGCGGGAATCATTTATTGAGCACTTACCATGTGCCCGGAACCACGTGTGCATTATCCATTTAATCCCCATGATAAACCTGGGAGATATTAGCCCCATTTTGTAGATAAAGAAACAGAGGCTCAGAGAGAGGAAGTTTGCACAGCTAGTAAGTCAAGGGGGCAGGACTTAGACTCAGGTCTGTCAGACTGCAAAGTGAAACCACCTTTATACTTAGTTTGCCTTTGTGCTGTTTCAGAGGCTGAAACGAGATGGTTTTATGCTCTCAGTTTGAAACTGGGGAATTTCAGACTCAGAGATGGGGTGTGACCGGCTGGGTCCCCTGTGCAGCTCCTACAGAGTTAGGAAGGCACCTGGCCTCTGACCCTTCGGCGTTTGCAGCAGTCCCCTGGGAGCTGCATTACAGGACTTGAGCTTGACTTTGGCATGAGGGAGATTGTGACAAAGGGTTGTGCTCCCACCTATGGCTAGTGGTCCTGTTAGCACCCACTGTCCCCCATCCACCCTTCCATCCTCCTTTCTGAATACGGCCAATGCACGGCAGGCTCAGCACCCCCCCCCCACTCCCGTCTCCTTCTAGGACCCCCAGGGCCCCTAACCGCCTCCCTGCCTCCAGGCTCCTGTCGCTGAGCTTCTCTCCATATAATGAACTGAGTAAAATTCTTCCCCCGAAGGCAATAAAGAGTAATCAAGAGATTTAAGGAGGCAATTACATAATTAGATTTATGTTAACTCCCTGAGGTGTTAATGCATCATGATCCTCCCCTGTTCTCATCTCTGCAGACACCATTTTCTCCCCTCCATTCCCTGCCCTCCAGGGAAGTAGAGGGCGGGACTCTCCTCAGCCGGGCAAGGCCCGAGACGTTGACCTGCGGTGAAGACCAGCCCGCGTCCCCTCTCCGCAGCCGCCCCACCCCCTGCACGGAGACGCTCCGGCTGCGCCGCCCCGCAGCGCTGTGACTCACCCACTGCACTGAAGGGGCTGCTTTGCGGTCCCCCGCGAGCCCCGGTGGCTGTGCCGCTTCCCCCGGCCTCCCTCGCTCCCAGAGCAGAGCCAGGCGCTGGGCCTCGCGGATGTCTGGGGAATGAACGGGTGGATTCAGCAACTCTGCCTCTTGCTTTTTTCCGCTAGGAGGTGACTAGCTGCGGAAAAGGTACTGATTGTGGTGAACAAGGAATTGTAGACTCTTTAGGGAATCATTTTACCTCCCTAGATCTGGGATTCTTCCGTAAAATGTGGGAGAGGATAAATCAGATATTTCTTAAAGATCTCATTTCTCTGACATTCTAGAGTTTCTCGGTTCTTTAGAGGAGAAGGTGGGAAATGGTGACTTGGGAATGGTGTGGGCCTCTGTGGGACCAGGAACTTCCTAAGTTCAGACTGCACACCCCACACCCCCACACCATCCTAGGCCCTAGTGCAGGTGAGGAGGGGGTGGGGAAAAAGGTAAACATTTAACGTAAAAGGGACTGAGCTCTCATGGGCTTCCCCAGGAAAGGAGGGGGATATCCTTGGCATCACAACAGGCTCCAAACAGCCACAGCCTTTAAGCAGCTGCCATCTCCCCAGGACCCTGGGAGCGTTTCAGAAGAGAGGCCAGAACCATTTCCCTTCTAGGCTCTCAGCCTCCAACCATGTCAGGCATGGTGTTGCTCAATAAATACTAAATACATGAAGGAATGAAAGTCCTTGACCAACCTGGGCCTTAGTCTTGAAGGATCACCTGCACAGTCATGTACTGTACACAATTAATTCCAAATTTTTATGTATTTCTTATTATTTCCAGATCCTTCCCTTCCCTCCATGTACCCAGCAATTCTACCCAAAAATGTATGAGACAGCCACACCCACCATCTCGTCAGCCATACAGGAAGTCCTAGCAATTGGGCTGGGGGATAGGAGTAGTATTTTCTAATCAGATCAGGCTCTGGCTTTGGATTTGTTGTGAACTAGAAGAAGAGGGGTCAGTACTGGGTTCACTGGGGGGAGACTAGAGGCTATAACTTCACTGCAGCTGCAGACTCTTGCTGATCTCTGGAGCAGCTTTGTTTCTTTCTCTTGGAGGTGAGGTCTCACGGAATAAGCTGCAGACTACATAGCATCAGGGTCTCTTACTAGAGATAAGCCAGGGGGTGGCGATGGGGTGAGGGCAGGAGTGTAGAATGGAGGCCAACTAAGCCCCGGGTTCTGTGGGCATGGCCCATGCAGGAGAAAGGATGGGCTAGAACTGCCTTGAAGTAGCTGATATATTCTGGACTTCGTCCTGGAGTTGTGAGCCTGGGCAGCCAGTTCAACTTTTCAGTTACGACTCCCTTGCCATGTCCCAGGCTCTGGGCTGGGTGCTGTGAAGTGGGGAGGGGATGCTGGGGAGGAGGAGAGGGATAGAGGAAGGGGACAAGCGTGGAATGATTTAGCTTTACCCACCCTCACTCTCCTGCCCAGTGAACCCGTCACTGCCATGGGGCAAGAGAAGATCCATATCAGTGTCATCATCATTGGTAAGTCCACCACCACCAGACACCTTGTTGGCAAGTGTGACAGCATCAACAAGAGAACCATTAGGAAGTTCAGGAAGGAGGTGCCAGAGGTGAGGCAGCCCTGATCTGTCAGTCCAGGGGGTCCGTGGGTGGGTCTAGTTGCAAAGTGCTGAAAGCAGGGTGTCATCTGTTGTCTGAGATGCTGCAGCTGAAGTCCACGGTAGGGGACCTGCTCTGCTCTCCATCAGTGCACCTTACGCACCACCCCTCACTACCAACCACCCCCAGGATGGGCAAGAGCTCCTTCAAGTATGCCCAGAAGCTAGACAAGCTGAAGGCAGAGAGAGAGCATGGCATCACCAACGCCATCTTTCTGTGGAGGTCTGAGACCAGCAAATACTACATCACCCTCCTTGATGGCCTGGCCACTGAGACTTCATCAAGAACGTGGTCATAGGCACTTCCCAGGAGCCAGCAGCCTATGCCCCCAGCGGCCTCCCTGTGGAGTGGGGAAAGCTCAGGCTCTCATTTCAGAGCCTCTGGGAAGGATGGTA
Source organism: Bradypus variegatus (assembly GCA_004027775.1). NCBI lineage: Eukaryota > Metazoa > Chordata > Mammalia > Pilosa > Bradypodidae > Bradypus > Bradypus variegatus. The sequence goes on from PVKY010010147.1 coordinate 5,748, forward strand.
CCATAAGTCTTGGGAGGGTTTTCCTCACCTTTGCCAATCATCAATTCCAGAAGAACTGGAGAGGACAGAACTTTGCAATGTCATCTCTGTAACAAAGCCCACAGATACTGTCACCTTTTAAAGCTGGTTCAGGGACTGGGTCTTAAAAAACCCAACTATTAGATCATTTGGCCAGGAGGAAGGAGAGGAGCTAAAAAGCTAATTTGTGATGCTACATGAGGGTTTACCTCTGGGAGCAGGACTCCCGTGCGTGGCAGCCAGGGGTCTGTGAATCTCCCCTTGCACACCTGTAAGTTTCTGGGACATGTTCCTCAGCTTCTCACAGGGGTCTGGGACCACCCAAAGCTCTAGGCAGCTTCCCAGCCTGCCTGATGACCTCACTGCCCCTGTGTCCTGCCCATGGATGGCAGCCTGGGTGAGCTCCAGGTGGGCATCTCCAAGAAGGGGCAGATGTGTGGGCAGAGCACAGCCGTCCACCTGCAGGATGTGAAGCAGCTGTCAACATGATGGACTCCACGGAGCCCGCCTAGAGCGCAGCACACTTCCAGGAGCTTACCAAGGAAGTCAGTGCCTGCGTCAAGAAGATGGGCTGGAACCCAACCTGGTCACTGTAGCCTTCATGCCCACCCTGGCCTGGCGTGGAGAGAACATCCTGGAGCACAGCACCAACGTGAGGGCAGTGTGGGCCAGGAGAATCCCAGGTGGTCCCATGTCCCAGGCCCCCTCCATGCCAACCCATCCTGTAGATGCCCTGGTTCAAGGACTGGAAGGTGGAGAGAAAGGAGGGAAGGGCCAGGGGTGACCCTGCTGGAGGCTCTGGATTCCATCCTCCCACCCCATCCACAAGCCCCTGAAGCTGCCTTTGCAAGAGGCATCAAGGTTGGAGGCCACCCAGAGGCTGGATGGGGCTGAGGGTGGAGGGTTTGTTTAGAAATTCAGAAGGCATTAAGAATGAGCTCTGGAGTCTCACCGCCAGGGTTCAAATCCTGAATTGACTGCTCCTCTGAGTTAGCATGTAGTGTAAAAGCAACCAGAATTTTGAACGTATCCATCTAGGTGTTTTCCACCACTTTTGTAAGTATCCTTTTGTCCTTGAAGCCAGAACCAAAGGTCCTGGTCCCTCCTAGGAAGCCAGTTCTCTCTGGGTAGGTTTCCATCCAGTCAGAAATACGGGAAGGAGAAAAGCCTGGCATCCCCCTGGGGTCACATCTGATCTGAGTCTGGGACAACTCTGACTCTCCTTCCCCCATTGGACAGGGGTTGGCATGGAGCCTCTGGGCAAGTGGACACTGGCTTCCTGAAACCTGGGATCATGGTCACCTTGACCCCACCAATGTCACCACAGAGGTCAAGTCTTTGGAGATGCACCACGAGGCTCTGGCTGAGGCCCTGCCTGGTGACCAATTGGGCTTCAACTTGAAGAATGTGTCTGTGAAGGACGGTCATCGTGGGAATGTGGCTGGAGATAGCAAGGGCGACGCCCACTCTCCAATGGACGCTGGGAGCCCTGTGGCACAGGTAAGGTTCCAGGAAGTCAGGAGCACTGAGGGGACGGGTGGTGGTGGCGGGTGAGGTGCTTCCTAGGAATTAGCCCTAATTTAGATTGAGGCCCCAGCTCACATGGCTGGCTGCCACCGGTCCACAGCTCTTGTCATCTCGTCCTGCTCCCTGTCAGGAGGCTGTCCTGAACCATCCCGGGCAGATCCACGCTGGCTCTGCCCACATCTCCTGCAAGTTTGTGGAACTGAGGGAAAAGATTGACTGGTGCTTGGACAAGGGCCTGGAGGACAATCCCACGGCCCTGAATTTGGGTGACACAGCCACGTGTACCTGGTCCCCAGCCAGGCCATGTGTGTGGAGACTATCTCTGAGTACCCACCTCTAGGTGAGCCAAGGTTGCTACGAGTCGTGGGATGAAAGCAGTCTCTATTCTGTAACTGAGAAGCACAGCTAGGAAGCTCTTCCCTCTCTGTGCCAGAGAGGGAAGAGCTCCAGAAATCTCACTCTTCAGGCCCTCTTCCTGGCCATATTCCAGGGTGGGGCAGGAGGCAAACAGTGGCCTTTGGTATCATCACAGTGGTGGATGAGAAGTCCTCCTCTTTTGGCAAGGTCACCAAGTCAGTAGTCAAGGCCCTCAAGAAATGAAGCCAGACCCCTGTGGTTTCCTCAGCTCCACCCATTATAGAAAGTACTAAATACTCCATGTATTTACTTAGTTAAATTGAGAAAACTTAACCAGCTGTCCCATGCTTTTCCAGGGAGGACAGCATGAAGTAGACGAGGATCATCCAAGCAGAATAAAGAACCATAACTGAAAGCCCACAGGCTTCCAGGTGTTGACAAGCCTGGTTTGTGAAGACAATGCAGGGACCCCTGCCTCATTCGCATACCAGGGCTCTCTAGTCCACTCTCTCCCCCACATCACTCCAAAACTGAATGATGTCTCTGGCCTGTCCTCCCTGAAAGGAAGTTGGATTGTCCTGGGATGTGAAAAGCATCCTCACAGAGGCACATGGCCAGAATCCCATGGTTCCAGTGGGTTAGTTCCACATGACTGTACGTATGATTCTGGTGATAGATGCTCTTATCCAGAGCCCTGCTAGTCAGAGTAAATGCCAAAGATCCCTCAAACACTAGAGTTGGAGGGAGGCTCTAAACAGATCATTTGGATCTTGGGCTCAGAATTAAGCTGCTGCCCAACATGTTGGCCTAACTTAGGTCAACTTGCCTGGAAATTGAGGAATGAATGATGGAGCTCTGTGGCCTTTGGTTTTTAGGTTTTCTGATTCTGTTTTTGTTTTCCATTAATAGCTGCAACAAGATAAGCTCCCACTGATTTAATAAGCTGAATTCTGTGCTCGTTTGGCATATGCTGGACTTAAGACCCCAGGGTCTTCCTGTGATGTTCCACACCCATCAAATATCGGGCACTTACCAGGTGCCAGATGCCCATGGACTTACCTAGTGGGTAAAGACAGAAGGAAAATATGAGGTGGTGATAAGCGCAGGAAGAATGTGAGCCAGGAGAATGGTAGAAGAGGTGGGGCCAGATCATGAAGGATGGGAGCATGGAGACCAGTGGGAGTGTACTGCAAAAACCCAGGCAAGAAAGATGGTGACTTAGACCTGTGTGGTAGTCTGGGAGCTAGGTGGTGAGAAGCGGATCTGAATATATTTTGTAGGCAGTGCTGAGAGAATTTTCTAATGGATTGATGTGGGGTCTGAGGAAGGGGAGGCAAGGATGACACCTAAGTTTCTTTCTGGCCTGAAGAAACAGAAGCACAGAGCTGCCATTTCCTGGATGAGAGAGGTGGGGGCATGTTGTCTACTGATAGAGAAGTGCAGGCATTTGGAAATGGTCTGGATTTTAGGGGAGAGGTCCAGACTGGAGGTCATTAAGGGAGTAATTCAAACCAGGAGCACTGTTCTTTTTTCATAAGTGCCTACCGGGAGGTGCCAGACCCTCCTGGAAGTGGAAATTAACCAACTGTACAATGTGATTAACTCTTTGTTAGCAAAAGCACCAAGCCTCCAACGTGAGTGTGTTGACCATTAAAGCGTGTTCTGCCTGGGTCCTTTCTGGAGCCAGGCTAGGAATACCATTGCTATTCCTGCTCATCCCTGAGATTCCGATGTCCAAGGTTTTGACAGGGGGTGCAATGGCCTATTTTTCTCACTGATAAATGACATTACCTGTTCCTGCCTGTCACACTGGCTCCCTTTCAAGAGCAAATCTCCTGGGAAACCCCAGATTCAGCGCAAACCTGGAAATAATAGCAGGATGACATACCAGAGCTGTCACCACACCAGGAATCAAGAAGCTCACCTGTCTCCAGTGCTAGGCAACCTGTCAAGTTCCAGCTGTTGTCAGCATGAGCCAGTGCCTAATAGGGCCTGGACCAAGCGTTGGAGCTCCTCCAACCTGTCAATGTCATCAAAGGCCACCCCAGCCTGGAGGGGGGGAGCCAGGCAGCTTCAGGACATGTAGCAGGGAGAGAATGCAGATCATTCACCTGTTATATTCCCTTTTCTGGTGTCTGTGCAAAATGGCTAGTCATTTTTGTTCTAAGAACACTTTATTTAGAATTCTATAAATTACAACTAAGCCTTTGCTTAAAATGATTAGGGAACTAAACATATAACCCAGCAGAGCCTGGGTCCTTAATATGTACCCAGTAAACATTTGTGGAAGAGTGAATGACTGCATGCCAATTCCCAATTAATTCTCAAGAATAATCATGGTTTTGGTGCTTATTTCTTAAGGATGCCTTTCAAAACAATTCATTCTGAGACACAGCAATGGATGATGGATGATAGATAGGGAGAGAGGGAGGGAGGGAAAGAAATAGTGATGTGACAGCATGTTAAAGTGGGTGGATCGGGGTATGGGGGTGGTCAGGGAATGCTGGAGTTCTGTGTATGGGGTTTGTATTGTTTTTGCAACTGTTCCTATAACTGAATTTATTTCAAAATAAAATGTAAAAAAAAAAATAAAAAGTGGTATATACATTAGAAAAAAAAAAAGAATTCCCTCTGAAAAGTAAAAATACCAGAGTTAGTCCTCCAAGTTCCTCTTCTCTGGAATTCTTCATTGGGGTGGGAGCCCACAGACACATGTTAAAATGATTGTAACATAAAATGTTGCTGGTAAGTGGGGACCTTGTCTCATTAGAAACTCCAAGAGCATTTCTGTGCAGCACTGCAAAGAGAGTCCCTAAAATTGTCCAACATTTTGTACCAAACTGTGGTTATAGCAGTACGTAAGGGCCATAGCCTTTCCCCCATGAAATAAGATTTCACACTCATCCTATCTGGCATACGGGGCCTGTGCCTGCTGGCACAGGGCTCCTTTATTTTGTCCTTAGAATAATGTTGAAAATGAATCTTTGTCACTTTGGTCACTCTTTCAGTTTTCTAGGCTGCTGAGAGCAGAGCTCATGAAATGGGTTGGCCTAACAATGGGAATTTATAAGTTTATAATTTTGAAGCTGAGAAAAATGTTCAAATCAAGGAGTCATCAAGGTGATGCTTTTTTCCTGAAGACCGGCGGCCGGTGATCCTTGGCTCCTCTGTCACATGGCAAAGCACGTGGGGGTGTCTGCTGGTCTCTCCCTTCTCTTCCAGGTTTCATTGCTTTCAGCTTCTTGCTTCTGTGGCTTTCTCTATATATTTCATCCTGAATATAAAGGACTCCAGTAATAGCATTAAGTCTCATTCTGAAAGATGTGGGTCACACCTTAACTGAAGTAGCCTCATCAAAATGTCCTACTTACAATGGGTTCACATCCACAGGAATAGATTAGATTTAAGAACATATTTTTCTGGGGTATACACAGCTTTAAACCACTACAGTCATTCACAATTATTAGGTTCTTTGTTGGCAGATATTGGAGGCTTCCACTTGCCAGATCTCCTGCAACCTACCCCTGCTACCAGGTGGTGGAATGAAGCAGTTCTCCCACACAGACTTCTAACAGGCACCAAACAGCCCTATGGCAGGTGTCGAGTTTGATGAAGTGGTAGCATCCTGACCTTTTGGTCTCTGACAAGCACCTTGCGTGCAGTCACTGAAGGCAGACAGGAGAGTGCTGTGGCTATGGAAGGGCCATACAAGGGGCAAGAGTGAAGCTTGAGGACTCAGAAAACGTCTTTGAAAAACTGACCTCTAAAAATGTATGTCAATAATAGGGTGGCATACAGAAGCCTGTATTTTATGCATGATTGATCTGTAACCCACAACTTCTCTAATTAAAAAGAAGCCCAAACAACAAAAGCCAAAGCTCACTCGAAGCAACTACTGGCCAAGAGGGGAGCCCGTGCAGCGAGGTGGGTATGTCAGGCTTGCAACTGGGAATGTCACCAGCTGGGCAAGTCCCTGATGCCAAGCAAAGGTGCTCAGAGTGGATGTGGAGGGCAGTGAGGTGTCCTGGAGCGCACAGCTGGATGCCTTTCCTCTAAAGGATGCATGCAGGCTTTGAGCTTTTCAGAAACTCAACTTGGAGCTTCATGCAAAAAGGAACCCCAGTGCCTAGACCTGCTACTTGCATTGGCAGGCGGTGGGCAGGGTGGGCCCTGAGCCCCAGCCTGGGAAGGCCTGGAAAGGACGGCACCTGCACTGTTGGTGCAGAAATCAATGAGATGGTCCCTGCCCTGGGTGGAAGCTAAATGAGATTCTAAAGTGACTCCATTGTCCTTTGAATGAATTGTTATAGGAAACCAAGTCCCAGATACTGCAAACAGAAATCCAAGCTGCCTGTTGCCCATTCATATAAACAATTGGTGTTTTGGCCTTGTAGGGAGGCACACCAGCTCATGTTTACAGATCTGTTTGCATCTGATGATGACAACATAATACAACTGAGAAAAGTCACCCTATGGAAAAATCTGTTTTCCTTCTGTTCTGAAAAGAAAAATCCTACCACATCAGACATAATCAAGCATGTCCGGCATACACAGATAGTAGGAGATTAAAGACTCTTAAAGAGAAATTGGTCCACACCTCCAATCCCCTTTTACCTAAAGGCCAATGGGGGTTGGAAATATTTCCTGAGAAAAACTTCATACATTCCCGCTTGCATCCCCATTTTCCATAATTAGCCGAGTGCTAATTATTCCCTGTATTGTCTCAGCGGCATTAGTTTTGTGAGACAATGGCATGTAGGACAATGGTGCATAACTCAAACACAGGGCCAATCTAAATAAGAAACTGGCAAGAAGGCTCAAGGGACGGCTGCATTATTCATGAAAAGACATCAGAACAATTGGAGGATAACATTAGATTTTAAATCACAGCAGCAATTACAAGACAATTATCCAAAATGGTGTAATTGCCACAGCTACAGGGTGTGTGGCACAACCTATGCAGCGTTTAAGTCACTTTCTTTTAATACCAAGACGAAAACTGGTCTGAACATTGTAAGAAACTCTACAGTAAGAAAACATTTGTATTCCCTCCCCTTCATCCCCACCCCCACCAAGCAACTAGAGCCTAGAGCCTAAGCTAAAAAAAAGTAGCCCAAGGCCATGTTTAAGCTTTCCTGGACTGGTTCCCTTGCTTGCTTTAAAATGTGTT
>PVKY010010148.1:0-12819 GCA_004027775.1 Bradypus variegatus
CACAGAGTCGTCGTAGTGCTAGTGGGCATCTTTGCCTTGCACCTGGCTTTCATATCACAGCTCACATTTCACTAGTAAGAATGATATTCGCTATACATTTGGAAAGATACCCTTTGCTCCCAATTCTCTAAAGTTTTGTCATGAAATATCATTGAATGTGAAAATGTATAAATGTTATTTTGCATCTACCCAGCTGAGTATGTGGCTTTCCTCCTTTACTTTTTTGATAGATTTTTCTGATTTTAAACCACTCGTATTTCTGGGACAAATCCTTTTTCGTAACGTGTTTTTAAATACACTGCTGTATTTGTTTTCCATCCTAGCCCCTAGGCCCTATGTTGAATCAAAATCTCTCAGGCTGTGATCCAGGCACCTTGCCTGGTGCGTCCTGCGCTCTCTCAAGGCCAAGAACCCACTAGCTCTGGAAGCGCAGGCGGCCCCCGTCCCTCGGTCCCTCGGGAAGGACCTTTCCTCCGGTCGCCAAGTCCCGGGGGCAGCTCGCGAAGGGGTCAGCGGTGCACACGCCCCTCGTATTTAAAATCCCGCCTCCTGCAGGAAAGCGAGTGAGTGTTGGTGAGGGTAGAGCGGTTAAGTGGCTTTGGGCGGTGTGTGTGTTGTATGTGTGTCTGTGTCTTTCCGGGGACAGCGCAGTGGTGCTGGGGACAGCGCGGCACCGGTCTCTGCTTCCGAGAGCATGTTTTCTGAGAAGCGAAGCGAAGATTCAGAACTGGTCCCCCTCCCCCCCCCCGCCCCCCGGCGCAGCCACTTTTCCCTAACCGAAGACATGGGTCCCGGGCACGTAGCACCGTCAATCCCGGCTGGTGTCTGCCCCGCGGCCACCAGGGGGCAGTGCGCCCTCAGCCTTCCTCTGGGATGCTGAGGCTGCAGGTGCGGACCGGGGGTCTTGGCCATCCCAGCCCAGAGCCAAGGCGCCCAAGCCATTTGGCCACCGGCGGGTCTCAGGGTTGCCACCTGATCCTTGTGCAGTCCTCCTATGGACTGGGAGGGGTCCCTGGGAAGTCCTGGCTTTCAGAAATATGCAGGCTCCCACACCTGGGTCTTTCAAAGATGGGATTCTCCAGCCCTCCAAGAATGTTGGAGGGCAGTTGCCCTCTGGGGTGTTCAGGCCTGACTGGTTGACAGTGACTGCGGCATTAGGATATCATCAAGTCCTTGGGAGTGATGGGCTCCAACTTAATGCCAAATTCCAGACAGGGTTGTCACCTACAGGGAAAAGCTGTTGAATTGCCACTTTAAGAAACAGCTTGGGGAGCCAAGGACCAGAGGGGTCTTAGAGCAGTGGGATGACGAAGACAGAGGCAGCACAGGGGCCTGCAGAGCTTACCTGACCCTGAGGACTGGGGGGCCCTAAAGGAGCAGCCCTAGTCAATGATGATAGCTAATGCTGACTGACTGCCTTCCAGCTGGTGCTGTGCCACTATTTTACCTTCTTTAATCCAAACCATAACCCAATAAGCTGTGAACTGATGCTTTTCCCACATGTCACAGCTGAGGAAACCGAGGCTCAGGAAAGTTGTTACCACCCTAGTTACACAGTAAATGACAGAGGCAAAGCTCAACCCAGTCTGACCAACACCAGAGCCATAATAACAGTATGGACTTTGCCATTTTCCGTAATAATGATAATGATAAAACTTAGATCCACTGTGCACTGAATATCAGCCAGGCAATGTGCCAGATATATTTTTTGTAAGACTTTATTTAATCCTTGCAACAACCCTAAAAAGTAGGTACTATTATCAATCCTGTTTTGCAGGGAGGTAAACTATGTCACAGAGGGTTAAGAAACTTGCCCAAAGTCACACAGCTAGTAATCAGTAGAGCTGGATTTGAGCTCAGGCAGTCCCACTCCAGAGCTCATACACTAGCTACTAAGCTCTATTGTTCACCCCATTATAGGTGCCTCTGCCCGCTTCTTCCCAAGGATTTCATCCAAGACTATTTGCGGCGGTGCAAAGCTCACTGATGCCCTCCAAGCAGTGCAGATGATTCCATCCTTTCCATCATCCTCATACTACAACTCCCCACAAACCCATGATTCTTGTGTGCTGTGGGGATGAAGTTCAAGCAAGCCTTGTGCTTGCCCCTTGGGAGATCCCCCTGTGTACTGCACTGGCCATATCAGGTTCACATCAGCTAGCTCAGGACATTTAGGCAGCAAATTTTTCTCTTTCTCTTTCTTTTTTTCTTTTCTTTCAGCACAGCTGTCTGATGCCTGAGTTTATTGCCTTCCCCTCATTACTAAGTATGCTGAGGAGTCAGAACCTAGAAAACAGTACCTTGGCTGATCCAATTTCAGAGAGATGAGGCAGGGCTCACCCAGGCTTTTTCCACCTGGAAGTATGCCTACTGGTATTTCAATGTGTTGTTTGAAATGGACTTTATGAGCTTGTATCTGTGTGATAGAGCCTTATCCAGTTGGCTTTACTCTTACTGTTACTTAGTAGGGCTCTTGGGACTTTGAAAAATGAAAATACTAGAAGTGTGTCCTTTGCTACTTCTCTGTTATTATGTGTTGAGAGCCTATGATTTTCAATTCATCTGTGAAGGGGGTTATCTCTAGGGTAAATCCGGCTCATGAAATGTGGCTTGTATTAGTTAGGGTTCTCTAGGGAAACAGAATCAACAAGAGATATCTATAAGTATAAGATTTATAAAAGTAACTCACGCAACTGTGGGTATGCACAACTCCAAATTCCATAGGGAAGGCAGCAGACTGGCAACTCCAATGAAGATATTTGATGAACTCCTCAGGTAGCAAACCGGCAACTCTGATGAACATGTTCGATGAATTCCTCAGGCAAAGAACTAGCAATTTCAACGAACTCCTCAGGAAACGCTTCGCTGGTCCGCTGAAGAAGTGAAGGTCCTCTATCTGTCTCGTTTTAAATTCTTCAACTGATTGTATTAAATGCAGCGGACTGCATTCCCTCATTGTGGAAGACACGCCCTTCATTGATGTAATCAGTCACAGCTGCAGCCAATTGACTGATGATTTAATAAACCAGCCTTCTGGCTTATTAAGCAGCTGCAGATATCCTTGCAGTAACGGTTAGGCCAGTGCTTGCTTGACCAGACACCTGGGTACCATCACATGGCTGCTTCCATGGCAATGGCTCTAACCTTAGGCATGCGAGCCCACTACAAAACAGACAGTAATTGAAGCCACTTCTTTACTAGATATGATGGACTGCCGGGTAGCCTCCTACCTCATAGTAGTTCTGAAAGGCTTAGATGGCCAATTTTTTGGAAGGCCCATAACAGAGGCCTCAGTCATTTCTGCTGTTTGTCAAGAGAAAGACAGCACCATCTGGGGGTTCTCTAATGTCCTCCAGAGCCAGTTCTTATCAGATAATAATGTTAATAAGAATTTGCCAACACTTAATATTTCCACACAAATTATTCTCATGTCCACTCTGTTCCAACCGTTTCCAAGTCATGTAGGGAATACCTAGGAGCTGTCTAGGCCAGGGCAGTGCAGTCTATTCCAGTTTGTGCCTCTGGAGATCCCAAAGGGGCCTATGGAGGCACGAGTCATTTTCTGCCCTCCTGGAGCCCATCCATTTCAGGAACCTGATGTGGTCAGAGGAGATTTCTGGATTTTGTATGCTCTAACTAGAATTATTTTTGTTTAATTTGCCCCATAATACCTTTGATAAGAGCAGTAGTTCTCAACCTTGGCATTAAAATCACTGAGAAGGTCTTAAAAATCCTCACGCCCAGGCCACACCCCAGACAAATGAAATCAGAATGTCTGAGGAACGAACAGGCATCGGGATTTTTCAAAGTTCCCCCGTTTCCCCCCACATCCCCTCACACAGGTGATTCCAATGTGCAGCCAAGATTGAGATTCACTGGTTAGAATAATTTGTGAGAAACGCTTTAAAATTTGCTACTTTCTGACCTTCCTATTTGTTCTTCTAAACCCCAGTAGTGACACATGGTGCAGGGCACACACAGCAGCAGCCACGACAGAAGGACCCCGTGGACTTGTGAACCCAAACACTTCTGGAGTCCCTGAATGTTGACTGCACTGAATGAAAGGAGGCAAGTCCCAAGATGTTTGTTACAGTTCAAATTACAAATCAGAAATTGATGCTATAGGTTTACTTTATTAAAAGGAGTACAGACTATTGATTCCCAGGATGGAGGTGAGCTGGCCTCTTCTCACATGGAGTGAGGCTGAGCCTAGGCTTTGGTCACCAGCTATAAGTTTCCCTTTGGTTATCCCAGAACTTTAAGTAAATTTACACCAAAGTAACAATCTGGTTTGAGCTGTGCTATGGGAAATCAAAGAAGGGTCTCAGGTTGGAGTGGTAAGAAAGGAGAAATAGCCTCATTTAGGCTAACATGGTGGCCAGGAACTGCAGGAGGGGTCAGCAGTGGCTTAAGCAGTGACCACAGGCAGAGCCAGCAGCAATGTCCAGAGGCAGGCGGGGGCAGAACAGTAGTGTCACAAGGTGACTTAGAGCCTGCATGAACCCCTTCTGGGTGCCCCATGACTGCCCAATGCCCTGGCTCCCCCGAAAGTGAGGCTGTTGACTTGGAGTGCAACATGGGGTGGGGAGGGCCACAAATATTTGGACATAGTGATAAATGTGACCTCAAATGTAATCATGAGCAGGTGAGGCCCGTCACATATTGTTTATAATCAAGTAGCTCAAAAGAATAGCTCAAGCCCAGGTAGAATTTTCTGTTAAAACTAAGCCCTGAGTGATGGAAAATTTTGGTAATGGATGGTGATGATGGTAGCACAACATTGTAAATTTAAATAACAGCATAGAATTATTTATTTGAATATGGTTAAAAGGGAGATTTTAGGTTTTATGTATATACATATATATATATATATATGTTACTAGAATAAAGATTTTAAAAAAACAGCACTGTACAACATAAGGACCCTATTGTAAATGATGATCTATTAGTTAATAGCACAATAATAAAAATGTTCTTTTATGAATTGTAACTATTGCTAGGTGTTAATAATTGGGTGATTATGGAAACTCTATTTTATGCATGAGTGTTCTGCAAACCTACAACTTCTCTAACAAAAACATAATTAAAAAAACAAACTAAGCCCCACTCCCAATCACATATTATCATTTGTCTGTAGTCCTAGGTCTTAAAAAGAAAAGAGCTGATGGAAGCCCAAACTGCAAGTTTCTCTTGGCCCTTAAGTGTTGGAGAGAATTCTTTATGTTTGCTGCAGGGAAGAAAGTATATGAGCAGTCTCTCCAGCAACCAGGCAGCCTGGGGGTCAGAGGTTCAGGGTACCAGGACACTTGATGTGTAGCGTGTGTTATATAGGATAGTGATTTCTTTGAATAGAAGGCTGTTCCCTAGCCAGTGCATTCATGTAGAGCAGTGACCCAGTAAACCTTGTGCTTGTCTTAATCTGCATTGTCTTTGAACCATATTGTCTCCATCCTCCCTGAAACAGAACACTAGGAAAAAGTAAGGCAGTGACATCAACTTAACAAGAAACAGTGTCATTTTCAAATATCTGTAACATGCCTGTTTACCTTTTTCAAAATCCTCACCAGCGGAGTCACTTCATCCCTCTAGTCATAATTACAAGCCCTATGTCTCCATGGTGATGGTTCAGGCTCCCGTTGCCATGGTGATTGTTCTAGGTGCTAAAAGCCTTCCATCAATCCTTCCCCTCCTTCCCATTACCATTGTCACTTTTTCAGTTCAGACCCTTGTTTTGTCTTCTGGACCTGCACAGGGCCTGAAAAATAATAGGTGGTCAATGTGTTACATATTGTATCTGACCAAGACTATTAAAATAGCTCTTACCTGGTCTTTCTGCTTCCAGCCTTTGTTCTGTGAGTTACTATGCTTTCTCTTTTTCCTTTACTGGATTTTTTAAACTTCATAAGTAAAAACTTGCTCATTTTAGAAAGCACAAGCAGTATAGATGCCTACAAAGTTAAAAGTAAACATTCCTCTCTTCAGCATAATAAATTCTAGCTGGACTGATGATTTAAACATTAAATAAAGTTATAGAAGAATTTATAATCTGGGATGAGAAATACATAAATGAGAAGATTCAGAAGCCATAAACAAACAAAATTGGTGTATTTGACCATATAAACATTTTTAAAGGCTGCATGGGCAAAAAAAAGAAAAAATAAATAAAGTAAAAAAGATGACTGACAAACTAGGGAAATCTATTTACAAAGCAAATGACAAAAAGCTAACTTCCTCAATTTACGAAGAGTTAGTACAAGTCCATATGAAAGGAATAACCATGCTTTCTTATATTTTACCAAAAAAAAACAAAAAAGGAATACAACTGACCAAAAGACATATGACAAGATGCAGAACCTCACTCGTAATTAAATAAATGCAAATAATCAAAACAACAATGAATAAACAGATAAAAGATTTTTCACCTCTCTGGTGAACATAGATGTTTAGTGTCATCTAGTGCTGCAAGCCTGAGGAGAAAATGAGCACTCTCATACACGGCTGGTGGAAATGGAGATTGCTGCATTCTTTCTGGAGGATAATTTGACAATATCTGTCAGAATTTAAAAGTCACACCCGCTTTTGCCCAGCAGTCCCTCTGCTAGGAATTTACCGAATGGATATAGTTGCAAACATTTAATAAAATGTGTGTGCAATAATATTAATTGCTGCAATGTTTTGCAACAGCAGAAGTCTGGAAACATCTATTCATAAAGAGGGGATAAGTTAACTAAATACAGTAAATCCATAGCATAGAATTAGGATGCCTCTGGCAAAAAAGAATAAGGTAGCTCTGTATCTTCAAGAGTCAAAAAATCAGGTTGCAGTACAATATGTAACATTTTTACAACAGATAAATAAATGCATATATGGTGTAGATATATGCATTAACTCATTTTTTGTAATGAATTATAAGAAACAGTTACGAGGGGGATGGGAGCCTGTGTGAAGAAAAAGGACTTTCACTTTCATCTGTATCTTTTACTCTTAATATTTTTTCACCTTATACATGTTTCATGTATGACATTTTAAAAAAATGTCACAGGAGTTTCTGGCCAGGGAAGTTAGGGGTCTTTTTGTTTTCATTTATTTTCTTCTTTGCAGATGTGTGTGTGTGTGTGTGTGTGTGTGTGTGTTTAAACTCCCAAGTAATTAAATATATATTTGGAAATCTCCCTCTCTTCTACTTCTCCCAACGGCAATACCTAGGAATACTGTTTATCATTCAGTCTTTTTCTATATGAGTATAAGAAATATGTGAATATAGGTGTTTGAATATTCACAACTACAGTTTTCTGTTGTTACAAAAATGGGATTTTATATTGTTCTATTATTTCCTTTTCCAATTTTATATATCATGCACATATTTCCATGTAAAGATATGCTGCATAAAATTCCATAGCAATTCCCTGTATTAGTCAGGGTTCTCTAGGGAAACAGAAACAACAGGAGATATCTGTAAATATGAGATTTTATAAAAGTGTGTCATGCAACTGTGGGGTTGCACAAGTCCAAATTCTGTAGGGCAGAATACTTGAGTCCAAATTCTGCAGGGCAGGCAGCGAGCTGGCAAATCTGACTGGTGGGCCAGAGTGACATTTTGTGTCTGCTGGAATTAATGTCACTTCTGAACCAGTTTCTAATAATCCCCAAAATATCTGATCGTTTCCTTTTCCCCAGTGCACAGTTACCATAGTAAACAGCCGTAGGTCCCCTTGGGGAAGGCTGGGAGGAAGATTAACAGTATAAATTTTGGGCAGTGTGTTCCGGTTTGCTAATGCTGCTGTTATGCAAAATATCAGAAATGGACTGGCTTTTATAAAAGGGGTTTATTTGGTTACAAAATTACAGTCCTAAGGCCATAAAAGTGTCCAAACTAAGGCATCAACAATAGGATACCTTTACTGAAGAATGGATGATGGCATCCAGGAAACCTCTGTTAGCTGGGAAGGCACATGGCTGGTGTCTGCTCCAGGGGTCTGGTTTCAAAATGACTCTCTCCAAAATGTTGCTCTTGGGGCATTTTATCCTCTCTTAGCTTCTCTGGAGCAAACTCTGGGCTAGTATTTCCAAAGTGTCAGCAAAAGTCCACTTTAAACAGCCATATCCAAAATGTTTTTCAGCTGCTCTTGGGGTGTTTTCATCCCTCTGCTCTCTGTGAGAGCTCCCTTAAAGTACTCCAGTAAACTAATCAAGTCCTACCCTGAATGGGTGGGATAAAATCTCCTTGGAAACACCCAATCAAGCGGTCATACTCTAATCAAAAAGATTAATCAATCTGCCTCCACAAGATTGCATTAAAGAATATGGCTTTTTCTGAGGGACAGTATATACCAACTGGCACACAGTTTAACAGGGTCCTTCCCCAAGAATACCCGGCCTTCCCTTTATTCAAGGACTCTGGGTCTGTAAACTGCCTCAAGTCTGGGAATTGATTAAGGGGCCATGACTCTTTGTTTTTGTAATTCAAGTTATCCTTTTGTTCACTTGACCTAGAATTCTTCTGCTTATGCAGATCAAACAAGAATTTAGTAGACTGCCCATCTGTTTTACTTCTGGGTACCCCATGATCTACTAGCCAATGCCTTAATTCTCTGCAAGCCAGATGATTTTGACTGTTGCTTTTGAGCCTGCTGTCCATTATGGTAGTCACACCCACCTTGTCTTTGGCAATTAACGTGGCTTCTGCCAACTCAGGATCCAATTAGCCCCATTGTGTTTAAGGATTCCAGCTCAGTGACAGCAGTCTGACCTACAGAGAAGGGTGGCTACAGAGCTCTTCAGAGATGATGGAACTAGTCTCACAAATTTATTCCTTACAGTCCTGGTAAAAGGTGTGTCTTCTGGACATTCCTGGGGTATGTGAGCAGGTCTTCCATGATAAATCCACTCTAACATTCCAATTGCCCTAAGCCTTTGGATCCCCTCCTCTACATTATACCAGGGCAGTTCTGGCTTTTTGACCTCAAATACTGTCAGGCACCTTTGATCCATGTTTCAGCCAACCACCCAAACAAACTGTTAATGCCTCAAGTCACAACATTGAATGCAGAATCTCTGCTTAGTGGGCCCATATCAATAAATATACCCTGATCCAACTTTATATCCCTTCTACCATTATTCCCCCCCCCATAATATCCATTTTCACACATATTCCCCTGATTTATGTCTATATAAATTTGAAAACTCATGCAGTTCTTTTGGAGTACAATGTAATTCCTCATGGGCCACAATTTGTGCCTCACCTTTTGGGGCTTGTTGGAACTTGAGTCTAGTTCAGGCAGTGGTGGGGGTAGGTCATGAAAAGAATTAAAAGTATCCTTCAAGCCATTTGCCTCAGGGCATTCTGTTGCAGTTTCATGTGGTGAAATAGGATTAAACTCTCCAGACAGAGGAGTGAGGGCTGTTTCCCCAGGGGAGGTGATTGCATGTTTAGCAGGCACTCAAGAGTTAATCTCATTAGGTAGAGGTTGAATGGCAGGCTCCTCAGAGCAGACTTGAGGTTGGGAAGCTGTTTCGTCAAGGCAGGCTGGAGGTCTGGTAGCTGTCTCCTCAGGGCAGGCTATAGATTGGGTGGCCTTTACTTCAAGGAAGGTTGGATGTAGGGGGACCATTTCCTCAGAGCAGACCATTACCGGTATATCTAGCAAAAACTCAGCAGAATACAGAGTTCCAATGTCCCCACTGCCATCAATATCAACCCATATGCCCCTATTCCAATTTTCAGGATCCCATTCTTTTCCAAACAATGCCTTTACTTTAAGAGCAGACACCCTGCAAGGTTGAGATTTTAGTTTATGTTGTAAATCTGCTACTTGTACAATAAGAGTCTGGGTCTGGAGTCTGGGTCTGTTTTTCAGAGATCTCAACTCTGAAGCCACAGAAAATAAGATTTTCTTTCAGGGCACACATAGAAACCTTTACATCTTTCATATGGCATTTAAATTGCAAATCTGAAGGCTTCAGCTCATTCTTTTCTCTTATAACTGTATCCAGGGTATCTAAGAACAACCAGCCAACATCATTACACCTCTCAACTCCACAAAACTCTGTTAAGGTGTCAAAAACACTGTCACCCAGAGCCTTGCATATCTCCATTGCCAACTCACAGCATGGACTGTGAGTGCCATCTTGATTATTGGAAACAGAGTCATTAGTGCCTTTGAATCTAATCAGATTAGAAAACCAATTGTAAAAGTCTATTTTAATATTCTGTTTGTCAAGAACCACTCTTGGTACCAAGCTGTATTAGTCAGGATTCTCTAGGGAAACAGAGTCAACAGGAGATATCTGTAAATATGAGATTTTATAAAAGTGTCTCAAGTAACCATGGGGACACATGAGTCCAAATTCCATAGGGCAGAACATACAAGTCCAAATTCTGCAGGGCAGGCAGTGAGCTGGCAACTCTGATAAAGGTCTTTGATGAACTCCCCAGGAGAGGCTGGCTAGCTGAAGAAGAGAAATTCTGTAGAGTAGGCTGTGAGCTGTCACTCTGATGAGGGTCATCAATGAATTCTCTAGAAAGGCTGGCTGGCTGAAGAAGAAATGCAAGTTCTCTCTCTTCACTCTTAAAAGTCTTCAAATGATTAGGTTAAATTCAGCCAATTGAATTCTCATTGTGGAAGACACTTCCTCCATTGATTAACAGCCACAGATGCAATCAATTGACTGATAATTTAGTAAACCAGTGTTCTGGTTTATTAACCAGTCACAAATGTCCTTGCAGTAATGGTTAGGCCAGTGCTTGCTTGACCAGACACCTGGGCACCATCACCTGGCCAAGTTAACACATGGACCTAACCATCACAGATGGTTTATTTACCTATTCTTCTATTGCATTGCTTCCATTTTTTATGCCTTTATATAATCAATTCTGCAATGAGCATCCTTTTGAATAATTTACTTGTATATGTGTATTTTTGTAGAATCAGTTCCTCAAGGTGGAATTCAAAGTCAAAAGGTAGATGACAGAAGTGTGAGAGGCCAAATTAAACCAGGCAAGTTATTTAAAGCCTCTGGTGTTACCACATCTTTTAACCTTCCACTGGACAAAGCAAGCCACATTGCTAAGCCCAATCAGGGTGGGGAATTACCATCTCCCCACCATTCAGCCATGGCAAGAACAGAGGAAGGAAGAATTTGGGACATAAAATACAGTCAAGCTTAGCCTGCCATACTACTGGAGAGGAGGTCTGTATTTTTGTTGCTTTTTCTTTATTGGCATTAATTACTTCAGCTGATGATGACCCATGGATATCTCCTTAGGACTAACCACTACAATCCAAAGTTGCTGACTGTGAACATCCGCAACACATAGCCCAGTAAATGGGCAAGCAGGAAGTGCTTGGAGGGCTAACGTCTTTAGAAGTAGCCCCCAACCCGTGATGGACATGGGAGTTGAGGGCTAAATACTCCAGATTCCTCACCTCTCCTTTGGGATAATGGGGGCCTGTCTGCCCAGTTTCCTGGTTCCCCATCAGGACTGAGCTGCAGTCACCATCACCACCTTGACAACACACTCTTTATTGTCTTTCTTCCTTTCTCTGCCTCACTTCTCACTTCCCTCCCACTGCTTCCTGGGATCTCCTCTCAAATAAACTACATTTCCTCAAACTCCTGTCTCAGGGTGTGCTTCCTGGGGGATCCAATCAAGATTCCTCTGTTCTAAATGTTCATAAATTCATCTCTTGTATGTTAAGAGTTGGATGAAAAGATGGCTACAATCCATCTCTGATAATTCTGATTTAATCAATCTAGGATAGGGCACAAAAGCAATATCTTAAAAAAAAATTCCAGATGATTCTGATATACTTGACCTTGATGTTCATTTGAAAGAGATTGTAAACTCAGGAGAGTCTATAACTTAAACTGATTGTCACTTCTTGTTCTCACACTTACCCAAAACAAGTGAACTCTGAAAAAAAAAGTTCCAAAAATGAACCAGATATAAGATGGTTCTTGTGTAGAGAAAAGCATAAAGTTCACTCTTCACCTCCCTGCCTGGCTTGCATCTTTACAAACTCAATGTCCAGGCTCACTTTTACTTCTCACCAGTTATTTTCCTGCACTGTGTTTTGGACTACATTGATATTTCATAACTCAATCCCTTATAATAGAGCCTCTGAGTCACTAAGAGGCTAGTAATAATGGAAATCAATTACAGAAGGGAAAAGGGGAGGCAATAGGGTCACCAGTAAGAACTGGAATGGGTAGGAGAGGAAACTTCTACCAGAGACACACGATCAGAGCAGGTATGGCGGGTTGAATTGTGGCTCCAAAAAGATATGTTCAAGACTTGGTTCGGAGACCCTGGATGATGGCGGCTAGGTGAGACAGAGCAGGGAGACACCTCCGTGAAAGACACTGAGCGGAAACCAGAAAGTGACCCAGAACGTCAACTCCAGGGTAGCACCAGCCTGACAAGGTCTGCTAAAGCCACAGGGAACGTGCATTTGATGAATCCAGGAGTCTGCATTCTGGGACGAGTGAGTGATTCGGCTGAGTCCCTCGGCCACGCTGCGGTGCGGGGAAACAGCGGGGTGGCGCTTGGAGCCCAGGAGCAGTGACAGATAGGACGGGAGTGGTGTGGACTAGCACCTCGGTGTCTGACGTGGAGGATTCCCCTTCCCATACCCACTGCTGACTGTCTCGGGTCCAGGGGAAAAAAGGGGAGCCAGGGACAGGAGAAAGAAGGGGACCGCGCTGCTCGCAGCCGTCTCCCTGGCGGGCGGGGCTGCTCCTACCCGGGGACGAGTGCACGGCGCGGAGCCGCGCCAGGAGACCCAGCCTGACAGGGAGTTTGCCCTACATCACCACTCA
>PVKY010010149.1:0-12817 GCA_004027775.1 Bradypus variegatus
TTGATTTGGAATTCCTTGCCTCTAAAACCGTGAGCCAATAAATTCTTATTGTTTAAGCCACTGCATGGTATTTGTCATACCAGATCTAGCAAATCAAGACAAATGGAATGGGGATTGGAGGAGAAAAGAAATCACATTTTGTTTAGGTAAGTAGGAAAGTATAATATTCCATTTAATTGTGCTTTGAAAGTTGGGTAAAATTTACAAACAGAAATTCAGGAAGGCATTTTTTGTGAAAGTAACTTACACCTCATATATGGAGGCACTGACTAGATAGCATGGTTTTCTCTGAAGAAAGGGAAGAACATGGTTTTACTACAGTTAAATTGGTGAAATTATGGAATTTGTTGCCTAAATTATTGATTTTCCTAGATGGTTCAGCTAAGGAAACTTTAATACTTAGAAACAAATAGTTATCTAGTGGCTTTCCAATCCAAGTTGCTAGTAATTTCCTTTTTGCTGCCTATTTTTAGACTATTTAATTGTTCCAAATCAAGAAGGTTGGGAGAGGAACAGAAGGATAATTTCAGTGTAGTCAGTTTTGCTATTTGTTAGCTCTGGTAAATGTTGTGATGCAGAAGGTGATAGGAAATAATGATCTTCAGTAATTGTCTATGGAGAATGTTAAGTGGCAGAATGCTATATTTAATGGCAGAATGTTGCATCTGTGACTGTTTCTGGGACTCCAAGATTATATTTCTCTATCAAAAATAGCTTTATGTGAGCTCCACGGGTTAAAGAGTCCATGCACACATCTGTGTGTTTTAATTATCCATGCAGTAACTGCCCTGCATTATGGTGGATAAATGAGAGCTATTTTTAAATGTATATTCATGTTCCCTAAATAGACTCTCCTTAAAAGAAAAATTAGCAGAGCTCCTAAGCCCTCATGAACAAAGGAGTTTGCTTTTGTTCTCTAAGCAAAACATTAAAGTTTCCCTTGTGGTTTTAGTTTGTCTTCTGGCTGTTTGCAATTTGATCACAGGGTCAAAGTGTTGTCCCAAGTGACACATGTTCTACAGCAACTGATTGAATATTCAGAATCCTTTACTGCTTAAGACCAAGCAAAAATTCTTTACTGAAGAATATTAAATAAATGGAGAGGTAGACCACACACACAAACAGGAAGACATATTATTTTAAAGATGCCAATTTCCTGAAATTTATTTATCAAATTAATAAAATGTTAATCAAAATTCCAGTGAGGTTATTCATGGAACTTGCTAAATTGGTCTTAAAATTTATATGAAGGACTGTCACAAGGATGAAATCTGACCAGAAATGTTGTTCCATCTAACTTCTGTCTCTGCTTGAGTTGTTCTCATTTCCAGAAAAACGGAGCAAGCAAACACCTGCAAGAGGCTGTTGGGAACTGAAGCTCTTGCAGCTGTGGCCCCATTGCTCTGTGGTTAGCCACAAAGTCCCCCAGCCAACGAAACAGCAAGATGATGGGGCCACAAGTCCCTACCTTGCCACAGCCGGGGAAGTCCCCGTCCCGGAGCATGCGTACTAAGTCCCCAACCTAACCTTTCTTCACCTTTGCTCATTATAATAGTAAACTCTCCACCTCTGGACAGGATTTAGATGCCTTTTCTGAACACATGATGTGCGCAAAATTATGTTAGCCTGACAAAGGACTGCACATGATCAGAACCAATGAGGAAACCCCACTGCCTGCTTACATCAGTCACTTGTGTGTGCATTTCCCAATCTCCTACAAAAAAAAGCCACGCACACTTCCTTGTAGGGAAAAGGTGCCTTTTGAAAATGAGTCCACCCTTCTCCATTCTTTGGCCAAAGAATAAAGTTCTGTTTGCTTCACCGAATCTGTTTTCATTCTATTGGTGCAAGCAACACCACACAGGAAACCCATTTTGGGGATCTGGCCCAAAGAGGGCCCGTGACAGGGCCAAGGGACTGAAATTAGCCAAGACTTCTGTGAAAAAGGAAGAGGAGGAGGACGAGTTTTATAACAAAACAGAGACTTATTATAAAGTGATAGGTCATAAGAGCATGTGTTATTGGCACAGTGATAAGACAAACTGAGAACTGAAATAAAATAGAAAACTCAGAGGCAGACCATGTCTATCTGGAAATTTGACAAATGACAGAAGGTACATGGCAAAATTAAGTCTTAGCAGTGGGATTATTCAACAAATAAGCTTGAAATAATGGTTATTCATGTGAGAAAGAAAAAGAATATAAAGCTCTACCTGACACCATCACAAAAATCAACTCTAAACAAATTAATAGTTTACATTTCAAAGGCAGAAATTTAAAAATTTTAGAAGAAAATGTATTAGTATGTTTCTCAACTTGTAGTAGGGAATGATTTCTTAAACAAGACACAGAAGTGCCAACTATAAAATAAAAAGAAATATGCTATACTAAAATTAAGAACTTTTACTTATCAAAGTCACCTTAGAAGAAATAGGGGAAAAAAGCATTCTACAAAGACAAAAACCCCATAGAAAACCAGGCAAAACATTTCACAGAAGAATAAACTTATGAGACCAATAAACATAAAAACACATACCCACCTCATCAATAATCTGGGACAGGCAAGTCAAGATCTGAAGGAGCTCATTTTATAAACATCTGATTGTAAAAGTTTAAAATTCCAAGATTTATAAGAAATACATATCAATGAGAAGCTCTTCTACATTGTAACTGGACTATATATAAATCCAATCTCTTTGGAAAGCAGTTTGGAATTATCTTGTAAATCTTAACATGCCCATATCCTATAACCTCTTGGTTCCATGAAAAAATTGTATTTCAGGAAACTTGGATAAGAATGTTCCCAGAATAATTAGAAAGAACCCTGAAAAGAAAAATTCTCATAATTCCTTTACTGAGAGATAACTTCCTTTAATATTTTGGAGTAGATCTTTCCGTTCATCTTTCTATGATTAGTATCCATATTTTCTCCAAAAGTGGAGTTCTTCTATCCAAATAATTTAACCTCTGTTTTTGGCTAAAATTATTCATAATAAACAAGTGGAAATAATCCAAATACCCATCAACAACAGAATGAATAAATAGCTTTTGTTAGTTTCATAAACTAGAATATTTAAAATATATCAAAAAGAATGAAACATTAAAAAAATAAACATAGATGACTACATATATTATGAAAATATGTATGACAAATTATTGCTGACATACATAAGTATATATTTATTAAAAAGTATGTGATAAAAATAGCATTTAAAATATGGCTTACTTGGACAGGAATGGTGAGAAGGAGGGAGGAAGTTCAAAGGAAATGGGCCAGAGAAAGAGCACATGTGGGAATGTAAGTTATTAGAAATGGAATAGATACCAGGATGTATTTTGCATTAATAGGTATTCACTATATTATTGAATAAATAAGATAGAAAGGCCATATATAGACCAACGATGATGATGTGTTATGAATTCAGGTTTTGATTAAACCAAAGTCATACATCTGAGGTCCAAGAGAAAAAGAAATAATGCATTTACACTTGCCACAATTCAAGAACAAACAAATGACTTCAGATTGAAAGGGTTATTAGAGTGTGAAACGGGAGTGGAGGAGGCGGGAGAGGGATTTGAAAAACTCGTTTAGATATATTAAATTTAAATTGAAGTATATCGACGAGAGAGAATTTCTAAAAGCTTACAGAAAGTAAGAAGAAATTGCCCACGAAGAAATAACAAGTAGCTTGAGTGCATACTGCTCAAGAGCAGTACAGGATCCAAGAAGACAAAGTAAATTTTTTTAAGTATTGATGAAAAAGTAAAAACTTTACACTTAGAATGTTTACCAAGGCAAACTGTAATTCAACTGTTACGGCATAATAAAAATACTCTCAGTCTTGCGAAGTCTTAGAAACTTGTTAAGTATTTATATTGGTAACACTGTTGGAGGAAGTACTCAAATAAGAAACACACTGAAGAATGCTGCAACAGATCTGTTTTGGGGCGAATGGTTATTTCTTATTTAAAAAAAAAAGTTAAGTCAAGTAAAAGGAAAATACGGCGGCCGCGGCGCGGCACCAGCTCGTCCGCGCGCGGCCCCGCGGGCCCCCGGGCGCGCCTCTCGGCGTCGGTCCCGCCTGGCGCTCGCACGCGCACGCGCACTCCTCGCACGCGCACTCCGTCGCAGCCCGCCAGCCGCCGACGCGCTGACCCGGCACCTCGGACACCCAGCCATCGCACCGCATCTTCGCCTCCTGAAGCGAAGCTGGACACCTGCCCGCTGTGAAAACTGATGGAATGGAATTGTGCAGAAACATCCACGTGGTGGAGACGACAAAGAAGAGAAAGACAAGGCTGACCAAGAATGGGAAAGCTCCGGTCCACCAAAACCGCGTTCATCTCTGGTGTACTGCCCGGGGAGACAAAGACTTCCCAGCGGCGGCCGCGCAGGTGGCGCACCAGCAGCCCTGCGCCCCCACCGCCAAGCAGCCTTCCCGGGGACCCAGCACCGCCAGCCGCCTCGCAGGTGACGGCGGCACCCCGGGAGCTCCGACGTTTGATATTTACCCAATAAAACAACTGGCATCTTCTTCAAAATACCGCTCTGTTGGGAGGTCTAAGGCAAAGCAGAGGGCTCCTTCCTTTGCTTTAAATCACCATATTTACAGACAGGAACCAAACCCTGAACTTGTTGACATACAGTCCTGGCTGGATGTCATTCCGGGTCATCGTACCCCGTGTCCTCCCCCACCGTTTCATGAAGAGGTGCCTTTATCAAAATTTGCCAAGACTTTAGTAAAATGAGGTTGTTAAAAGTTTAGCTTTAGTTCTGTTTCAGTAATTGCCTTAAGTCCATACCTTTAATCTTAAAAACAACAGGGTACAAATTTGAGAGCAAAGATTAAGGTTAGAGAAAAAGCTCAGTCATTTCAAGCTTCTTAAAAAAACGGACAACAGTTTTAACACCTACTGGAGAGGAAGAAAGAGAGCTAATTAAAATTGCAGGTTTGGGAAAGCAGAGCAAGAACCGTTTTTAAACAGGCCACAGCAACCCCGAATTTCTGCCGCTGATGTGGCCTGCAAGGGTGACGCCGAGCACTCCCTGGAAAAAGGCGCGACTGTTCTCAGAAAGCGCGGGAAACGCACACGTCGTTGAAGTGCCTCTTTTATTCCAGGAGTCATCTTGCCATAAAATCAGGATTTAGGCTGCTGGCTCAAAGTGAGTACTTCCGAAACGAGGTCCCCGAAACTGCCCCAAGTCCGAGACTGCCTCGGAATTGGGGGTCAGACATGTTTTCCGGTAAATCCACCTCTAGAGCTGCCTTTGGGTTCCTCAAATGATCACTGACCAGCATAGCTAATTCTGGAACACTTGAGCAAGGGAGTTGAAAGCATGTAAAGACCAGATAAAAACTTACCCAGTTTACCAGGAGATCCCTTTTTGCGTATGTCCCTAGGAACATTATTTGCATTGGCAGATAGACCACGTTCCATTTTAGCTAGAAAGATCTATTTGACGGTCAACCTAACTATCCAGGATTCCTCATGCGCTGACGCACAGTTGCCCGTGGCCAGGTTCGCTTCGGGATGCCAGGTTGTCCCATACTATTCCTCACGTTTCCTGCCTTGAGACATCCTAGACAGCTCCAAGGACTGTGGCTGTAGCGTGTCCCGCTGGAGAAGCCCAGGGCTCCTTTACTGGGGGGCTACAGCCTTCCAGAGCGGAGTCCTGTGGAGGGGCGGCCCTGACTGGCTTGCTCCACCACCAGCCTCTCAGTCCATGTCTGCTGACTGGTGAAAGCAGATGCGCACCTAGTCAGACCCCCTCTCGCTCTCCCCTGAGAGAAGCACAGCGCTGCTTCACACTTGAAAGAGAACGTTTGGTTTCTCATCCAGCTGACTTACTGGAAGCTGGTGTGAGACTGTGTCACATCTCGTGTCAAACTCGTATTTCTTAGTCGCTGAAATGTTGGTATAAGCTGGCGTTAGCCCTTGGTCATGCGGCTCGTCCTCAGCGCCCCGGGGAAGGAGTTCTGCAGCAAGCGGCGGTGCCGGCCGTGCTAGGCCAGGCCTGAGCGGGCTTGGCGGCTTCTGCGCTCTGTGGTTCTGCCGCTAGGACTCCCGTGTTATCTCCAAAGGAAATTTCTGCTCTTCCTACCATCTGTGGGCTCTCGATCATTGAATGTAAAATGTTTCCTTTATTGAGGTTATCAACTCTTAGTTTCAGGAAGAATAATGATGACAATAAAGCTGCTGCATTTCTTCTCAATAAAATAAAATCAGTCAAAACAAAAATTCTAGACAATAGGTGAACAAAGGAAAATGGAAAGAATGTTAAAATACCCATCTTTTTTGAGAAAGATTCTATATGGGGGAAAACAGGGAAGATGAAATAAATAAATAAAAGGCATGCTCTATTTTAAAAATATCAAATAGGAAAGCAGAAATAATTTCTAATACGTTCAGCAATTACAATATATAAAATGGATTAAACTTACAAGTTGCAAACATTGTTTACCAACAATATGGTAGCTTTCAGAGGAATGCTTAAAAAGATGGAAGAGCTTGACATGATTACAGGGTTAAGGGAGGATGTTTAAATTTGTTTTTCTCTTTGATAATGTAAGTCACTTGAGAGATTGTTTTATGAGCACAGGAAGGAAGTAGTAGAAAAATATTTGATGTTAAAGAAGGAGGCGATAATCATATAAGGAAGGTTTCAGAGAAGATAAAAAATGATATAAAGAAAGACCTCTGAAAAGGTAAGTACAGAAAGACCAGTACATCCTTTCTTCTGCTGTGCAAAGAGAGAAATAGGAAAAGGGTAGGGAAATCAAATAATTGTGAGGAGGTAAAGAACTTCACTTCAGAGATCTATGAATTCTGTTGATTAAAAAATCAAAGTAATCTATACATGGGGTGATAGAAAATTGGAGTCGATATGCCATAAAGTATAATTCGAAAAAAAATTTGGGAAGATTTTTAAAGATTCACTGAAAGATGAATAAATGATAACTCAGCAGCAGCTGAGTTGAGACAGGATGAACTCATAGAGAAAGCGAGCATCTGTGGTTCACGATTTTCTCGAGTACTGTTCCAAAACCTGCAAGTGGAGAATGTAGATGCTGGAGTGTCTGAGGTTATAGTTGTAGAAAGTTGCACATTAGGTGAGGGGATGACATGGAGAGATTCTTGAGGTAGCATTGTCAAGATTTGGTCAAGATTGACTGTGAAGCCTAGACAAGTTAGGAAAGCAAATAAATCTGGAAGAGGCTGATGAGCTGGAAAACATGGAGGATCTGAGGAAATAAAAGTTTAGTGAGGCCAAGGAGCAAGTCTGAAAGCAGTAACTAGGTCAGAGAGGGAAGACTAGAAGGTGAGCTCAAGATAGAAATTACACAGAGCTATTCCAATGTGGAAACATTCCTGCTAATGGAGTAAGGATGGAGGATATTAGAATTTAGGAGTTAAAAAACTATAAGGGTAAAAGTTGGAAGAGTTACCTATGAAATCAGAGGTTTATATATATGACACCTTTGTATGCAACTGAAAGGGGAGTTTAAAAAATTACCTCTGGAAAAATACGAAAAAAAATTGTTTGATCCCTTCCTTTTATTCAGCTTCCAATGAATTGCTTTTTAAATGTTAAAGTAGTTCATTGCACAAACTTGAAAATTCATTTTCTTTATGGAGATAACTCATTACACTTACAATTGGCTGATATGTTTGATTTATGTTCTCCAGAGTGAAAATGAAAATATTGGTTTAAGAAGGTGGCATTTGAAAGCAGCATGAACCGTCAGGAGGTGTGCGTTCAGTGTGGAAGTGGGCCTGCTTATCTCTTATCTTGAAAGTAGAGTTCCCTGAAGACAAAAAATCAATGCATTCTAAATGAGAATAACTTTGTTGTTATTGTATTGAATAAGCGTAAAACCTCTAAAAGGATCTCTCAAACTGTATACAATTTTGGTATTTTACTTCAAACAATGTTTACAGCACTGTCAAATTACAAGTGTGGAGTTATTTTAAAAATGCTAACAAGACAGATGATGACACTTAATATGTGCAAAGCTTCTGTTAGTACCTTAATGCTTCATGCAAAATAACAATAATTTTTTAAGTAACAACTATTTAAAATAAGTTAATTTTTTTACATGAAGACCTTTTTCTTATAACATTCCTTAACAAATATAGCCTCAAGATTCATGTATGGAGGAATGCTACAAAATTTTAAAAAGCCTATCCCCCTATAGACATCACTAGAAGAGATTTCTGAAGGGCATGGACTAATGCTGTGTAAGAAGTTTTCAAGAACTCACCCATCCAGTACAGAACTATAGCACATTCCGACCATGATGTAGGGTAGAGTAAACTTCTTACAGCCAGAAACAAGCTCAAATTTGATATTTTTCATGATAGACACTTAATTCACTTTTAGTAAGCCTTCTCTTACATGCACAGTTTAATCACTGAAATCAAACCCCTCTTCAAAATACGATATATTTCTTCAAAACAGTACAAGGAAGCAAGGCTTATTCCTTACGCATAACACAGAGCATATTATCATCTGTATTCTGTTCCTATGTTTTTTTGTTTGTTTTTGCTTTTTGCTTCTGTGTTCATTTGTTCAACACTTATGCGGATGGACAAGCATTATTGTAGGACCTAAGTCAACAGGGGAGAGTGTGATCTCTGCCTTCATGGATCTTAGTGACTTGTGACAGACAGGCATTAAACAAGTAAGCAAATAAATAAGTTAAAATTATAAGAAGTGGTATGACAAAAACAAGTTTTGTAAAAGAGAAATACAAAGTGGGAAACCTAATTTAAAGTAATTTTAAAATTTAAAAAAAGAGAATGACCTAATTTAAAGTAACAAAATAATTTAAAGAGAGGAATAGATTTCTGTATAAGAGATAATTAAACTGGGCTTGGACAAAAAGTAAAAAATAGGCATTGGGAATATGGGGTGAAGAATTAGAGGAGGACTAATTAAGTGCTCGAATAGATACTGTGGAGATTGTGTGGTGGGAGTAAACAGGACACATTTGAGGAAAGAAAGAAGTACAGTGACAGAACATGGTCTGAGATGAGACTAGTGAATTGAGGATGCAGGTAAATTAGAGCAGAGCTGAGCACTGAGTACACTCTATTTCCACAGGATACTCATTTCTATTCTTCTCGTCTTCAACACTGACAGAATGCCAAGTGTGTTTTCTGCCTGTGTGTCACTCCTCCTCTGTAAAATCCCCATCACAGAAATATATGTATGTGCTTGTTGCAGTCTTCTTAACTACTATTAGTAAAAATGCTAATGAAAGCTGACAATGTTGATTGTTTTAATGACAAATCACCTAGTTTCCCTTTTAAAATAGTTCGAAAGTCCTCTGAGGTGAGCTCCTCTTATACACACACAGACACACGTATACACATACTGTGGTTTTCAGAAAGGGAAAATATGTAATTCTCAGAACAAGAGTCATTAAAACTGCTCAATACTTTTACATCCCTATGATTGCTTTATTAATTTAGTGGAAAATATTTTGGAATAAATTTCAGCTGTGGTAAGGTTTGTAAGCATTGATGAAAAAGTTGTGGCCAATTTGGAAAAAGCCTCAGTTATTTAAATAATGGGAGAAAATATTGTTTAAGCCAATACTATTTTAAAACCAAACTGTTTTGGTGACTTTAGTCTTCCAAAGGGATAATATATTTCACATTAAAGGTAAATAAGTCTCTATACTACTCCATTTTACTTAGAAACTGACAGAGATGAGAAAATAGATAAAAATGAAATGTCAAAGCCTCTGCCAGCTTTTCCCTGCTACTGAAAGAGAAGAATGGGCATAAATAGCCCATTGTTTCAGCAAAGGCATTGACTCTTTGGATATGCAAAATTATGCTTGGAGTCTTGCCAAGCATAACTGAGAGAACTAGATTGTTCTGTATAATATGGTGATTAGAGTATCTCTGAGAGAGCCTAAGGGTATGGGCAGGGAGAAAGTAAAGATGGATTGTTATCAGAGTCTTGAGGGGAAATGGGGATGAGCAACATGATGACATAAAAACCTCCCCATTATGTCATGTTAGTGTGTGCATGTATGTGCGTGTGTGTGTATGTGTACAGGGAACCTTATAAAGAAACTTAATTCCAGGTTTATGTAAGTGCAGAACAGAAGGAAAACAATAGCCAAGGACTGTGAGATACAAGTGAAATGGATAATTTAAAAGAAACGAAAACTCAGAGGTAGAATTCATTCTAAAAACAGAAGCCCCCTGGGAATTAACAGAAATATTATTTAGAGCCTTAGAATAGCAACAGAATATGGGTTAGGGAAATCAAAACAACTTTTCTTTTTAATTTCAAAGGACAGAGTGACAATTGAGTTCCATTAATTAATAAATAATAGAAACTCAGAAGCTAAAATTAAATTTTCCCTTGAACCAAGGGCTATAAAAGGAAGCTATAGGAAGAGGTATCTTAAGATTAAAGCTTACCTAACAATCATTGGGTTTTATTTCCCCATGAAAGACCCCTCTCAGAGCTAACAATTTAGATACATCTGACTTCTTAAAATTTATTTTTATCAACCTAATCTGGAATGTACTTCATATTTAGTTACTTTATGCTGGTAAACAATGATAGGTCTACAGACATTCAATATATTACCTGCTTTGTGCTTATTGCTATCTGTTATCGCTTGTACATACAAACCCATGAACCTACACATGTTCATTCCTTCTGTGCACAGCATCTAGGAAAAAGTAATTGTCCTTCCTACAACCAGTCTAAATGTGAAATAAGTAGTGGTTTTGAGGTTATTATTCCTGGAATAGATCTCATGCTTTAGGTACTGCTTGCATTTGTCTTACTAAAGAGGAAACTATGCTCAGAGAGATTAATGTCTACTTGGGGATCTCTATTTGAGAAGGTTGAACTTGTCTGCTATTTCCCTTCTGCTCCCTCCCTCCCTTCCTTCTTTCATTTCCTTTCCTTTCTTTTCTTTTTCTTCTTTATTTTTGTAACAGCTTTCTTGAGGTATAATTCAGTCTATACAATTCATTTAACATGTTCAACTCAATGATTTTTAGTTACAGTAGTCACAGAATTGTACAACCATCACAACAATCAATTTTAGAACATTTTCATCACCACAAAGAGAAACCCCATACCCATTAGCAATAGCTCCCCATTTCCCACCAACCCTTCCATGCCCAGCCCTAGGCAACCACTAATTCTACTCTCTGTCTCTACAGATGTGCCTATTTCATATAAATGGAATCACGGAATATGTGGTCTTTTGTAACCAGCTTCTTTCACCTAGTATAGTGCTTTCAAGATTCACCCATATTACAGCATATATCGGCCCTTCGTTTATTTTAATTGATGAAAATATTCCCTTATATGGCTATACATTTCCTTTATCCTCTCCTCAGTTGATGAACATTTGGGTTGTTTCTACTTGTTGGAACTGTAAATAACATTGCTGGACATTTGTTATCATGTGATAACTCTGTTTAATATTTTGAGGAACTGCCCAAATTTCCAAAGCTGTACGAATTTAAATTCTCATTGTCATCATACCTTCCCTTCTTAACATGTTTTCCTTTTGTTCTTTGAACATATTTATAATGGCTGCTTTGAGGTCTTTGTCTATTAAATCTTCACCTGGGGGCTGTCTCACAGGCAGTTTCTTTTACCTGTTCTTCTTCCTGTTTACAGATAGCACTTTCCTGTTCCTTTGCATGCCTCATCATTTTTTTGTTGTTGAAAACTGGGCATTTTAGATAATATATTGTAGCATTCTGGATACTGATATGTATTCCTCCTCAGAGGGCTGCTACTGTTGCTGTTTACTTGGGTATTTGTTTAGTGACTGGTTGTACTATTTTGTTGAAGGCTACTTCCCCTCTCCCCACATTTCCCCACTCCCTGCAGTGTGAAGTCTTTGGTGTTATTCTTCCAAGATCTCAGCCTTGGCTGCACAGACCACCTGGATGATGGGGGCTTTAGCACAGCTCTCTTTAACCATCTCTTTCCATGATCTTTGTTAAGCTATCTGCCTCTGTTGGTATCAAACCCAACTTCCAAATATCTGGCTGATTTCTCTGTTATCAACAATTCCCTGGAGGTATAAATTGCTCCAAGTTCTGATACAAGTATATTTGGGGCCATTCGCCTGGGTAGTTTTAGAGGCCAGTTATTGAGGTTTGTGCAGGCCTCAAGTGGGCTTTTCTAAATTGTCTCTTTCCCTGTTTTGTTTTGTTTTTCTAACTAGCTGGACATGGTTTAGATTGATACTCTCATGAAGCTACCATCAAAATTACCATTGTTTCAAAAGCTCCATCAGGCTTGAACTTCCCCACACTGTTTCAAATAAAGTCAGTTCCTTTGGATGGAGCTTTGGAGCTCTCTGTTCTTACGGTCTGTTTCTTACCCTGGGCAAAGTCTGCAAGGCACAGCTCCCAAGCTGGGGGCAGGGAGCATGGCCACTTCTCTGTGAGTGACACTCCTCCCATGGCCATTTCCCTGTGAGTGACACTCCTGCTTTATGAGCAGGCTGTTGGGTAGCCTTTGGTCTTCTTGTGTTGTCTCTCCCAGTGACAACATATAAGTGGGATAGGACAAGGGCAATCGCCTCAATATTCTCGATATTCCCAGGATACCACGCCTGGCGTAGAGCCTCTGCTGTGCTAGTGAGGGCTGCTGGATTCTCTGAACTCTTGGTCTCACTCTGGAACACGTAGGGGTAAGAAGGGCTGGTACTCTCCCAGGAGATATTGTAGCCCTCAATTGGGCACTGAGTGGAGAGGAAACCCTGTGCTCACGGCTCAACCCACCTGAAGTGGAGAATCTGTTACTCCAGGCTGG
>PVKY010010150.1:0-12811 GCA_004027775.1 Bradypus variegatus
GTTGGAGAGGAGGAAAAGAAGGGAGTGGGACAGTTGAGAGGAGGGTGGAGTTGAGAGTCCGAGAGCTGCTTGTCCGGGAAACAGTTTCGTTCTCTCTCTTCTGCTTGGTCTTCCTGAGGGCACTGAGTTTGATTTGATGGGAG
Organism: Bradypus variegatus; assembly: GCA_004027775.1. NCBI lineage: Eukaryota > Metazoa > Chordata > Mammalia > Pilosa > Bradypodidae > Bradypus > Bradypus variegatus. The sequence goes on from PVKY010010150.1 coordinate 144, forward strand.
AGAGACTAGGAGTCTGATATGATCTCCTGACTTCTCCCCGTTCCCGCAGAGGGAGGGTGCCTAGTTTGACCATGCCCATGCTGGCAGGACAAGTTTAGGAGTGACCAGAACAAGGTATGTGGAAATGGGTTGTGGGGTTACAGAAAGTTCTCTAGCAAAGCTGACCCCCCATCCCTCCACCCACTCAGCTCCATTAACCAGCTGCCCTTGGCTTTCAGAGCACTTGGCATTTATCTGTGGTGTCCCCCCTGCCTGTGGAGCAGTCACATGGCTTAAGATCTCCCACCTCCCCCCACCTTCTGTAACCAGGGCCTCCTTTCCCAGTGGGCTAAGGCTTGGATTCGGACCTTCCCCTGGAAGCTGTCTGGGCCTATAATGTGGTTAGTCATTACTTCCGGTAATTAATCAAGCCTGGTAGTAATGAAAACTCACATTCACGTTGTACCTGATAGTTTACAGAGAGCTTTTATATACTTCCGCCTGAGTCTTGCAATTCTTTTAAGTACTGCTTCTCCGCTCATTCTACAGATGGAAGACCTGAGGCTCAGAGAAATTAAATGACTGTCCCAGAATCACCCAGGTAGTAGAGCAGGGCCGAGATTCCTCCCCAGACTTCCTTGTTCTAAATCCCGAGGCTTAGACCTTGTGATTTTTCAACATTGGTGACAAATGAGAGATGGGGTCTTTCTTTCCCATAAAATGAAATGAAATGAAATAAAATAAAAGCCAGTGGGTGGGCTAATAGCTGATTTTAACCCTTTCAATGCCCTGAGTTCCCTAGGCTTGGGAGCCGGGTCTTAGTTTATTGCTCTAAATCAAAAAAAATCTCCATGAATGCCCAATGAGGCTCTCAAATTGAGAAGCTGATTTTCATCAGAGTAAATGAAGAATATTATTATATTTTACATGTCAATAAATCAATGTAGCCCTAATTTTGCCATGCAGGAAATCAATTCTGGTCTTTCTAAACCATCAAAGATGTTATGAACAAAGTAATTTCACAAATTATGGCAAGTAACACATTTATTGATGGCTGCAGTTTAGGAATTTAGAATCTGTGAGCACTGTAATATAATATGTTGCACTGGCATGAGCTGAGTGAAATACAGATTATATGGTGAAACCGTAATGCATCATTTGCTATTAGTGGACTGGTAATAATTACCAGTTTCAAAGCAGCTCTTTCCATGTAATCTTTAGTCTCAATCGTAACAGCCTTTCTCATTGACATTATGATTACACTAGCTGCCCTCACGATCTAGAATATCTAGTTGATGGGAATACTAAAATGTGATAATGAAAACTGTATGTTGTATGCTCGTTATAAGATAAAATGCCATTTTCTCTGACCTGCCGTACATGAGAGAGGGGAGGGTGACATCACAATGTTAACAGACTGGAGGATGATCACATAATTGGCCCCCCAAAAAAGGAATTTAGGAAGCTCAGGGCAGCAAAATAAAATGGACTTTTCTCACTTAAGCCTTTTTGTGAGGATACAGACGAGACCCCTGATGGAAGGCTGGATGCCAAGGGCTTTGGTATTTATCAGTGGCTGCCTTCACCGTGCAGGCAAAACCAGCATCACTAATTATGTGTCCAGATACCAAGGTCTCAATAGAATATTCTAAGATTCAATATGATTTTAAGACATTTGGAGTCATGAAAGTGTTAAGGACTTGCTTCAGCTGACGAATCTCCTTCTTACTTAACACAATTCAGATTGTCAGGCTAAATGTGTGATAATAACGCAAAGTCTTGGAGAGGCAAAGGAGAAAACTCCAGAGGGTCACGGGAGTTGGAACTAGATAGAATTTTTCCTGCTTATTTGGGACCCAAGTCATTGTTCAACCACAACCAAAAATGATGAAAATATACTCAGTGATGCTTTTTATTTCCCTTTGAAGAGAGGAGGCAAACAAAAATAGGCAGATAATGTGATACTAATGTCAGCATTTTCTTTCAAAATCTTTCTGCCTTTTTTTTCCCCTTCCACATTAGGCAAATGTTTGAAACCTAATTTTGGTATCTTATCATCTAATCTTGTTAGAGATTTACTCAGGAGTGGGCTATATTGAGTGAGATTATAAATGCATTGTGAAGTAAATTACAAGGTCAGGGCAGGAGTCCATTATTGCCGAGGAGTGCTTGAGCAAGGCTGGCATGTTTTGGAGCTCGTGTTTGGGGCTCCCGAGAAGACCCCGCCAGCTTTTCTTTCTGACTTTCTAAGTGGAGGAATAATATAATTGATTAATTCCTCATTCCCTCTGTATAGTTCCATGGTCAATGTTTTTTTCCCTTTTAAAAAGTTACTGACAAACACTAGCTATGTGGCCTTAAGGAACTCCTCTTGCCCCTTTTATTAGGAGGTGGGGTGGGGTGGGAAAGTTTCTTCCCATTTGTATTTTATATACTCTCTTTTTCGGAATCCGGGGGAAGTTACCCATTTTTCTCATCCTTGTCTTTCGGCCACCACCGTTTGTGCCCTTCTTAATGGTACAGTTGACTGGTAAACTGTTGGTTAGTTATTCCCTTGGTGTATATGTATTTTTTAAATTTAGCTATCTCCAAAAATGCATGATTGTGAAATCAAGCTGGCCCTTCTTTGCCAAAGTGGCATTTACTGCTCTCGGATTCTTTTCAGCGAAAGAGAAATAATGTGACTTACGCAGGGCCCCTCTCCAGACGGCTTGGCTACTGGCCAAAGAGTTGACTAGCTGAACTGTATCTTTCTGTTTCCTTCTCAACTGGAGCTGAGTCTCGGCCGAGGGCGCAGGATGTTGTATAATTTGGTTCAGGTTGTTAGCCTCTCAAAATAATGAGGAGGAGGATAGTGTAGCATTTCTCAGCCTGCTGCCTGGTCATGGTGCTGCTGTTTAAACTGTTCCTTAAACTAGGATGCAGTGTCTGCCTAAGTTGGCACTAGCCACTCTTCCCAACTTCTCTTAGAGTTGTGTTTGCTTGACTGGGGGACAACTCCTAACGACTTGATAACGGACCGTGGGTTACATCTGAAATAATTTTTCTTTTGAGATTTTTTCACAGCATCCCTTGAGATAAAAAAGGGGACTCCCTCTGTGGGGTATTGTGGAACCAGAATTGGGACTCACTGGTCCTCACACAGGCTGGGATATGAGACTGTCACTAGTCTCCCTTCCAAGGAATTATTTTATGAGTGCTGTCTCATTTTTAACAACACTGACAATTAGTGTGTTTCCGGCTAAGATTAAAAGCATGTCTAGGGAGATAGTGAACTGTAGTGAGTTGAGCAGATCCCTTTTCCGAAGGCTCTACGAAATGATGGTCCATTTAGAAAGTTCATCTGCCCCTCGGGAGGTGGGGAATATAATGACAGCATTTTAGGGCGTAGAAACGTTTCCCTTACGTCACCTTCTCCAAAGTCCTCGTTTAACAGACAGGGAAACGGAGGCACAGAGAGATGACGTGGCTTGCCCGAAACTACAGCTGCCGAAAGATCGGAAAGTCCAGAAGTTTGCTGACGTTGCCTAGGATGTAGCGACCCTCATTTCCAAGCTCGAATTGGTCTAGGTTGTTCTGCCTTGGAGATGGGAGTTAAAAGTTCTTCAAGCTTAATGGCAGGAAGACTGAATCAAGAATGATCTCTTGGGCACCAACTGCCAGATGTGTGTGGCACCATCTAGGCACAGGGCATCTCTCTGAGAGGGCCTAGGCCTGGGGGATGAGGGGTGGGGGCAGGGAAGGCTGTGGTGGAACATGAAGAAACAAATGCTGATGTCCACCGTGGTGATTAAACATTGATGTTGGTGTTGTATTATTTTGCAGGTAAAGATGAGCCCAGCAGCTACACATGTACAACTTGCAAACAGCCATTCACCAGTGCATGGTTTCTCTTGCAACACGCACAGAACACTCATGGATTAAGAATCTACTTAGAAAGCGAACACGGAAGTCCCCTGACCCCGCGGGTTGGTATCCCTTCAGGACTAGGTGCAGAATGTCCTTCCCAGCCACCTCTCCATGGGATTCATATTGCAGACAATAACCCCTTTAACCTGCTAAGAATACCAGGATCGGTATCGAGAGAGGCTTCGGGCCTGGCAGAAGGGCGCTTTCCACCCACTCCCCCCCTGTTTAGTCCACCGCCGCGACATCACTTGGACCCCCACCGCATAGAGCGCCTGGGGGCAGAAGAGATGGCCCTGGCCACCCATCACCCGAGTGCCTTTGACAGGGTGCTGCGGTTGAATCCAATGGCTATGGAGCCTCCCGCCATGGATTTCTCTAGGAGACTTAGAGAGCTGGCAGGGAACACGTCTAGCCCACCGCTGTCCCCAGGCCGGCCCAGCCCTATGCAAAGGTTACTGCAACCATTCCAGCCAGGTAGCAAGCCGCCCTTCCTGGCGACGCCCCCCCTCCCTCCTCTGCAGTCCGCCCCTCCTCCCTCCCAGCCCCCGGTCAAGTCCAAGTCATGCGAGTTCTGCGGCAAGACGTTCAAATTTCAGAGCAACCTGGTGGTGCACCGGCGCAGCCACACGGGCGAGAAGCCCTACAAGTGCAACCTGTGCGACCACGCGTGCACGCAGGCCAGCAAGCTGAAGCGCCACATGAAGACGCACATGCACAAGTCGTCCCCCATGACGGTCAAGTCCGACGACGGCCTCTCCACCGCCAGCTCCCCGGAGCCCGGCACCAGCGACCTGGTGGGCAGCGCCAGCAGCGCGCTCAAGTCCGTGGTGGCCAAGTTCAAGAGCGAGAACGACCCCAACCTGATCCCGGAGAACGGGGACGAGGAGGAAGAGGAGGACGACGAGGAAGAGGAAGAAGAGGAGGAAGAGGAGGAGGAGGAGCTGACGGAGAGCGAGAGGGTGGACTACGGCTTCGGGCTGAGCCTGGAGGCTGCCCGCCACCACGAGAACAGCGCGCGGGGCGCGGGCGTGGGCGACGAGGGCCGCGCCCTGCCCGACGTCATGCAGGGCATGGTGCTCAGCTCCATGCAGCACTTCAGCGAGGCCTTCCACCAGGTCCTGGGCGAGAAGCATAAGCGCGGCCACCTGGCCGAGGCCGAGGGCCACAGGGACACTTGCGACGAAGACTCGGTGGCCGGCGAGTCGGACCGCATAGACGATGGCACTGTTAACGGCCGCGGCTGCTCCCCGGGCGAGTCGGCCTCGGGGGGCCTGTCCAAAAAGCTGCTGCTGGGCAGCCCCAGCTCGCTGAGCCCCTTCTCCAAGCGCATCAAGCTCGAGAAGGAGTTCGACCTGCCCCCGGCCGCGATGCCCAACACGGAGAACGTGTACTCGCAGTGGCTCGCCGGCTACGCGGCTTCCAGGCAGCTCAAAGATCCCTTCCTCAGCTTCGGAGACTCCAGACAATCGCCTTTCGCCTCCTCGTCGGAGCACTCGTCGGAGAACGGGAGCTTGCGCTTCTCCACGCCGCCCGGGGAGCTGGACGGAGGGATCTCGGGGCGCAGCGGCACAGGAAGTGGAGGGAGCACGCCCCATATTAGTGGTCCGGGCCCGGGCAGGCCCAGCTCAAAAGAGGGCAGACGCAGCGACACTTGTGAGTACTGTGGGAAAGTCTTCAAGAACTGTAGCAATCTCACTGTCCACAGGAGAAGCCACACGGGCGAAAGGCCTTATAAATGCGAGCTGTGCAACTATGCCTGTGCCCAGAGTAGCAAGCTCACCAGGCACATGAAAACGCATGGCCAGGTGGGGAAGGACGTTTACAAATGTGAAATTTGTAAGATGCCTTTTAGCGTGTACAGTACCCTGGAGAAACACATGAAAAAATGGCACAGTGATCGAGTGTTGAATAATGAGATAAAAACTGAATAGAGGTATATTAATACCCTTCCCTCACTCCCCACCTGATATTCCCCTTTTTCACCACCCCCAGCCTTCCCCATCGCCCTCCAGCCCTGCTCCCTCTAGGATTTTTTTCTAGACCCATGTGATTTAAACAGACAAACAAACAAAAACAGAAATAACGGAAGCTAAGAATATGAGAGTGCTTGTCACCAGCACACCTTTTTTTTTTTTTTCTTTTTTTCTTTTTCTTTTTCTTTCCTTATGTTCTCACCGTTTGAATGCATGATCTGTATGGGGCAATACTATTGCATTTTACGCAAACTTTGAGCCTTTCTCTTGTGCAATAATTTACATGTTGTTTATGTTTTTTTTTTTAAACTTAGACAGCATGTATGGTATGTTATGGCTATTTTAAATTGTCCCCGATTCGTTGCTGAGCAAACATGTTGCTGTTTTCAGTTCCGTTCTGCGAGAGAAAAAGAGAGAGAGAGAGAAAAAGACCATGCTGCATACATTCTGTAATACATATCATGTACAGTTTTATTTTATAATGTGAGGAGGGAAAACAGTCTTTGGATTAACCCTCTATGGACAGAATAAAGAGCACTGAAAAAAAACACGAAACTTCTACTAGCTAAATGTCTGTCTCTAAAGGGTTAAGTGTATCAATTGGAGAGGAAAAAAGACCTTGAATTGACAAATTAACAGAAAAACAAAGCAAGTTTATTCTGTCATTTGGTTTTAAAATATGAGTGCCTTGGATCAATTAAAACCACACTGATGGTTCTTTCTACTTGTTATAAACTTGTAGCTTAATTCAGCATTGGGCGAGGTAATAAACCTTAGGACCTAGCATATAATTCTATATTGTATTTCTCACAACGATGGCTACCTAAAAATATGACCCATTATGTCCTAGTTAATCATCATTTTCCCTTTAGTTTAATTTCTTAAACGAAACTGATTATACCAGTATAAAAGCTATTTTGCTCCTGGTGAGAGCTTAAAAGAAATGGGCTGTTTAGCCCAAAGTTTTATTTTTCTTAGGCGACGATTAAATTGAATGTGCAACGTGCAAAATCCCTGAAACACGATTAAATACATAGCGAAGAATTCATTTTATGAAGATACTTGTTTTAAATAATTTCTTTAAAAGAATAATTCTGGCACTAAAAGAAATAGATCCAGATCCACTTGGTTGTCAAATGGACAATCAAATAATAAACTTTAAGACCTTATATACCATATTTAAAAAGAAGAGGCTGACAATAAGGTTTGACCGAGAGTCACAGTGGAAAAAGATACGTGATTATTAGCACAACATGGTACTATTTGCCATTGTAGACTAGAACAGCTGTATAAGCTAATATTGATACAATGATGATTAACTATGAATTCTTAAGACTTGCATTTAAATGTGACATTCTTTAAAAAGAAGAGAAAGAATTTTAAGAGTAGCAGTATATATGTCTGTGCTCCCTAAAAGTTGTACTTCATTTCTTTTCCATACACTGTGTGCTATTTGTGTTAACATGGAAGAGGATTCATTGTTTTTATTTTTATTTTTTTAATTTTTTCCTTTTTATTAAGCTAGCATCTGCCCCAGTTGGTGTTCAAATAGCACTTGACTCTGCCTGTGATGTCTGTATCTTTTCTCTAATCAGAGATACAGAGGTTGAGTATAAAATAAACCTGCTCAGATAGGACAATTAAGTGCACTGTACAATTTTCCCAGTTTACAGGTCTATACTTAAGGGAAAAGTTGCAAGAATGCTGAAAAAAAAAATTGAACACAATCTCATTGATGAGCATTTAAAAAAAAAAACTAAAAAAAACTTTGCCAGCCATTTACTTGACTAATGAGCTTACTTACTTGGACGCAACATTGCAAGCGCTGTGAATGGAAACAGAATACACTTAACATAGAAATGAATGATTGCTTTCGCTTCTACAGTGCAAGGAATTTTTTGTACAAAACTTTTTTAAATATAAATGTTAAGAAAAAAATTTTTTTAAAAAACACTTCATTATGTTTAGGGGGGAACTGCATTTTAGGGTTCCATTGTCTTGGAGGTGTTACAAGACTTGTTATCCATTTAAAAATGGTAGTGGAAATTCTATGCCTTGGATACACACCGCTCTTCAGGTTGTAAAAAAAGAAAACATACATTGGGGAAAGGTTTAAGATTATATAGTACTTAAATATAGGAAAATGCACACTCATGTTGATTCCTATGCTAAAACACATTTATGGTCTTTTTTCTGTATTTCTAGAATGGTATTTGAATTAAATGTTCATCTAGTGTTAGGCACTATAGTATTTATATCGAAGCTTGTATTTTTAACTGTTGCTTGTTCTCTTAAAAGGTATCAATGTACCTTTTTTGGTAGTGGAAAACAAAAGACAGGCTGCCACAGTATATTTTTTTAATTTGGCAGGATAATATAGTGCAAATTATTTGTATGCTTCAAAAAAAGAAAAAGAAAGAGACAACAAAAAGTGTGACATTGTACAGATGAGAAGCCATATAATGGCAGTTTGGGGGAGGCTGTTAGAATGTCACACGAATGGCTGTCATAGGGATTGTACATATCCTTTTTTGTTCCTTTTTCTTGCTGCCATACTGTATGCAGTACTGCAAGCTAATAACGTTGGTTTGTTATGTAGTGTGCTTTTTGTCCCTTTCCTTCTATCACCCTACATTCCAGCATCTTACCTTCATATGCAGTAAAAGAAAGAAAGAAAAAAAAAAAAGAAAAAAAACAACAACAACGATGTTTTGCAGTTTTTTTCATTGCCAAAAACTAAATGGTGCTTTATATTTAGATTGGAAAGAATTTCATATGCAAAGCATATTAAAGAGAAAGCCCGCTTTAGTCAATACTTTTTTGTAAATGGCAATGCAGAATATTTTGTTATTGGCCTTTTCTATTCCTGTAATGAAAGCTGTTTGTCGTAACTTGAAATTTTATCTTTTACTATGGGAGTCACTATTTATTATTGCTTATGTGCCCTGTTCAAAACAGAGGCACTTAATTTGATCTTTTATTTTTCTTTGTTTTTATTTTTTTTTATTTGGATGACCAAAGGTCATTACAACCTGGCTTTTTATTGTATTTGTTTCTGGTCTTTGTTAAGTTCTATTGGAAAAACCACTGTCTGTGTTTTTTTGGCAGTTGTCTGCATTAACCTGTTCATACACCCATTTTGTCCCTTTATTGAAAAAAATAAAAAAAAATTAAAGTACACAATGTAAGCTTCTTGTGTCCTCATTTGACACACTCTGTAAATTACTTTCAAGAAAATAATAACAGGTTTTAAGAGAAGGCCAGTCAGTCTTTTTCAGGATTATTTCTATGGGCATTTTGATGCATGTATTATACCCTGAAGGAACATAAAGTACTTGCTGTATTAAAATAGACACATCTCAGACCATGGAAATAGTTTGCAGGCTTTACAGTTCTAGAATAATTTTCAAGAAATGGAAGATGTTTTTCAGTCTGATGATAAAAACTTTTCCTCCATCTTTTAGCAGTAGTGTGTTCATACATAAATGAAAAACTTGCAGTAGTAGCACCTTAAACTCTTACTTTCTTTGGATTTTTTTGCTGTTCTTGTTGTCTAAAAGTTCTTTTCTATTTTCCCACTCCTGCCCTATCTTAGAACATAATGTAAGAAAGGTTTTAAAAAAGCAGTCCTTTAGTCTCCACATTAAGAGTCTTTCTTCATACCAAAAATAAGCCCCCTCCCCAATTCTAGCAATCCAGAACCGAAGGCATCAGTGAAAAAAAAAAAAAGAAAGAAAGCAGTGAGGAGTTTAGACAGACGTGGCCTAACCTGTGGACTCAGCCACTGGTTTCCTGAGTTGTATGGTGGTCTACCTTGTGATTCTAAGGCCCCCCAGGAACCCTAGATTCAACAGATGTTTTCATTGGGTCTTCCCTGTAAACGGAGGCTGGTAATACCTGCCAGTTATCTTCTGACCAACCAGCAAGTTTGTGAAATTACGCAAGCATCGTTTTTGCAAAACAAGTTAGGTCTTTTTAAACATCTCCTCAGAGAGCCATGTTGTCAGTTTTACAGATACTGCATGTTACAGCATCTCTTTGCTTTATAAAACACCTACCTCTGTGATATCGTCTCCCTGTTCCCAGTGCAGATGAATGGATATGACATTGTTCTTACTTCTGTAAAAACCAAAACAAAGTCTGTTCTGTTGTCTTCTTGTGGTAGTATTTTTTGTTGCTCAGTTCCTATGCCCTAGTGCCTGTTAGGTGGCCTTTTCATCTGATGCCTTTTATCTGAGGCAAGAATAGTTTTATCTTTCTAAAATACAAAGTAGGTATTTTTTCAAAGCCATTTTGAGTGGGGAGTAGAAAGTGGGGACAGAGAGGAATCCGGTAAGAGATGGGATGTGGAGAGCAGTGTACAGGAGCTGCAATGGGGTTTGGGGTGATAGGGGAGGTGGTACCTTGGAAAACTTGATTATTGTTGGTGAACTGAGAGAAGAGGTAGTTGTTTTAGGTTAGGTTACTTCAAAACTGAATCTAAGCTGCTGTCCAAGATGGATAAAAATATTCGTCAGTGCCATGGTTTTAGATTGGTGACTTCTGCTTCACCATGTTAGATAGCCAGAAAACCCCTGTGTGTCCCTATTACTGTTCTATTAAGAGCCATGAGAGCAGCGGTACAGGCTTTCTATACAGTATTCATTTTAATTTCTCAGGATATGATGCTCTTAGTGTAATTAGGTTTTGCATTCTGACAGAATTAAAGGTGGATGCTATTTACTTGTATACTCACATTTTGTAAATCAAATGGGGAATGAGGAGGGGTGCAAACATCTGGTGATAAATCACAGATTATGTTTGATTTACATGGTCCCAGAGTTAAATAAATTCATTGGAAGACAGATTCTTCAGGTTACTTAGTCTCCTAACTTATTGAAGCCCTCTTATAAAATATTATTTCTGAAGCTGAGTGAACAATAGAAACAAGAAAACCTAGCCAACAAGAATATAACTTAGAAATGACATCTTGTATCCGGAACCCTAAAATTAAAAATCTTGGTATAAAATAACGTAAAAGAACATTTCCAATAGTAGGATGAATTCATGATATTATTTTAAAAATGAGGAGTGCTTAACATTTTTTAGCACTCTCAAATAAGTTTTTGTGACCCTCCTGATGTGTGCTGATACAGTGTTCTCTACGTACCTGAACTCCTGATGCTTAAAAAGTTCCTTTTTTTTAAAATCTACATTTTGAAAACATTTGAATGAACAGGAATACAGCAAATACTATCTCTCACAGATTTTAACCCGGAAACTCCTCTAGGGCACGTACGACATCCTTCCAGAAATCACTTACTATCTTCTCTTTGTTTCGGGCCTACAAAAGGACTGGAAACAACACATTTTAAAGATTGCTAAGAAGTGAGGTGAACATACAGTTCTGTGCTTCTACTAGCGATGTCAGGAAGTGTGAAGTAGTAAAGTTTTTCCCAGGGCATTTTGTGAATATAACTGTTTATTTAAACACCATTTTTGTATATGCAATAAGTACATATTGTATATATTCATAATACTTGAAGTGAGAATTTGACAGGAAGTTGGGGGGTTAGATATTGCAATTGGAGAAATAAGGAAATGGGTGATTTGTTCACAGACACTGAAAGTTTGCTGAAAGGTACTGGGATTATTTCAAGCTTTCCTGAAAGGAGTTGGGAAGCCTCAGTCCGCATCCTGTCCTGCTCCAAGCACTTAACTCAGAGAGTGAGGGAGGAAATACAGTGTTTTCTTTTTTAAATTCCCTTCCCCCCTTCATACATACACAAACGTGATTTCTTGTGACTGTGTTGTAACTGTGTGTTCTCCATTATGATTCTGTTCACCATTGTCCCTGGGCCTGGTGTGTTCGAGAACGTCACCATCCCATTCTCTTTTCAGACAACTTCCCGTTTAAATAATAATTAAAAAAAAATTGTGGGAATTTTGCCAGTATGATGATGGGATTGGCAGTGTTCTTTAAACCTGCTTAGAAAAATGTTTTGTTCTTTTTTTTTTTAAAGACTCTTGGCTTTTAAAGGTATGAGCCACTTTGAAAAATTAGTGTCTCCTAAGACCCTGCAGCTTTCCCAATTAAGAATAAATGAACCCATTTTGAGAGAAATGGGACATTAGAGCACGTGACCGAACTGGGATTATGTACATTTATTCCAGGGCTGCTATAGCTACAAATTGTAGATGTGGGTTGTTGGGTATGCACTTTTGCTTGCTGTCATCTTGTTATCCCATTAGCCCGCTGTTTCATTTACTAAAGCACATGGCCAGTGACTCGGCCTTTAGGGGGATGGGCTGTTTCTCTCTCTCTCTCTATTTCCCAGTGTCATCTGTTGTCGTGGGATGTGATTAAATTTTCCCTTCCAAATGGGAAAGGAGACCAGTACAGTTCACGTGGGTCATTGTACTTAAGTACCTAAACTCGGTTGAACACAACTCAATGGTTGATCCAAATACTGTTACTCCTTTCTGTAAAGTGGCAAAGAGTATTTAAAGGGAGCATATGTAGTAGGACTTTTATAGAGACAGCAGAAATGGCAAATTTAAGCAATTTCCCCAAGTCTGTCCCCTAAAGCGGGACCCTTACCAAGCCCCACAGGAGGCTGTGCTTTTGAATGCCCCTGAACATGGTACCTGCCCATCCAGATGCTCTACATTGTCTGTTAGGGCTTTCAATATTGGTAGCAGGTCTGACAAAGGGGTTCCATTGGGGTACCAGCGGAAAGGTCCGCAACGACAGTGATTTAGGGCTGGACTGGGGTTGGGATTCCCCAGAGCCCACCTGGACACAGCAAGTCCCTCATCCAGGTCTCC
>PVKY010010151.1:0-12816 GCA_004027775.1 Bradypus variegatus
ATCCAAACCTTGCCCTCTGACGCTGGGCCTGCAGCTGCAGCCTCCCCCCAGACTTTTCAGCAGCCAGTCTCTGGGACTCCATGGCATGACATGGGACATCTGTGTTGGAGCAGCCCAGCCTTGCAGCTGTGGAGGGGGAAGGGTGCTCTAGGTCTTCCTCATTCCTCTGCACTTCCCCTCCTCCCGCCGTTCCCAGCATCTTCAGTTAGGGTGAGAGCAAATTTACAATCTGGTTCTTTTGTTTCCAGGAGGAAATTCCCCGTCAGCTCCAGTATATTTGCCTGTACCTGGTCCACATAGCAGGAGCTTACCTCTTAAAGTGAGTGAGACCCTGGAACTGGCAAGATTTCTTTGCCCATTTCTATGCAGGCATCAGTCCATGCATCCATTCAATTAACAGGCATTTATTAGATGTCTTCTGTGTACCAAGCACCATGCTAAGACCTGGGAATACAAAGATGGGTAATGGAAGATTCCATCATCTCCAGTGGTTCATTCTCAGCCTCGTAGGAGAGACAGTTACAGACATAGATAAGGATGAACTTAGTGTGTGAACTGCTATGATATAATATGAATCATCGGCTCTGGAGGCCCAGAAGAGTGACCACCTCGACCTGAGAGTAAGCCAGGGAAAGCTTCCAAAGATAGTGGTATTTGGAACCTGACTCTGCAGGTCAAAGGCAGGCCAACTTTGGCCTCATGCCTCCTGGTACCCAGTAGCAGATGCTGCTGGGGCTGGAACCCTGAAATCCCCTTGAGAGTAGTAGATTAGGCCCCACTTGCATGATTTGCTGCTTGGTTGGTCTACAAGTTGAAAAAGTTGCTATAATGTTTAGCCTTGAGAGCTTCTTTTATGAAAAGAACCATAGTGATGAATGAGATGTGTCATTGCTAACTTATGATGACTTTTTGAGTTTTATCAGTGCAGCATAGGAGAATACCTTGTGCTTTTTCTAGGCTGGCAGTTATAGAACTTACTTCTAGGTACCTGGAGGTCCTGGGGCCCATTATCTCCTATGTTCCCACAGCAGGTGCCCTGTGAGAAGGACTGGCTCAGGGTAGTGGAGTCAGGGAGGGAGGTAGCTCTCAAACTTGGGCCTCCTGCCTCCTGGAGGGCCCTGTCTCTGGGTGCCTATTGCAAAATCAATTCCTGGGTGGGCCTTTGTGGGATGAAGTTGTATAGTGGTGCTGGCTCTGCCCTATGTTGCCTGCAGAGCAGATATAAAGAAGCCAGCGTGTATGGCTGCCCCAGTGGTGGGAGGCAAGAGTCAGGGTGTGGATACACGTAGAAGAAGCCCTTTCTGCTGCTGCCGGGCCCCTGCTGCATCACTGTAACTTCTTTCTCCCAAAGATGCAAGAGGCATGATCCATTTTCTCCATATACAGTGGTGTTCTGGGGAAGAAGGGCAGGTGTCCAACCCTGTTTGGGCTGAGTTCTCGGAATTCTTGTTTTGGGGTGAGAATGGAGCTGAGAGGGCAGGGAGCAGCAGATCCTCTCCAATCGTGCCCATTCCACCAAATGCCACTGAGCAAGTGAAAACTAGATAAGGACATTCACTGTGCGGGTGAGTGCCCAGTGAGGCCGGCACCCTTCCACGGGGAAGCAGCAGCTCCTGGAGCAATCATTTCCCCTCGGTCCTTCTTTTAGTTTTCAGAAGTGAGTGTGGGAGAGGAAGAGACACTTGGCTGCAGGACTTCTCAAGGACAGACCTTTTTTAAAAATTCGGTTTTATTGAGATATATCCACATATCATACAGTCATCCACAGTGCAGCATCAGTTATTCACAATACCATCTTATAATTGTGCATTCATCATCAGAATCAATTTTTGAACATTTTCTTTACCCCAAAATAAATAAGTAAATAAAAGTTAAAAAAAAAAACCACCTAAAACATTCCATCCCCCCCATCCCACCCTATGTTTCATTCAATTTTTGTCCCCCTTTTTTCTACTCATCTGTTCATGTGCTGGATAAAGGGAGTGTGAGCCACCGGTTTTCACAATCACACAGTCATACCGTGTAAGCTCCATAACTATACAATCATCTTACAGAATCAGGGCTCCTGGGTTGTATTTTGACAGTTTCAGATATTTCCTACTAGCTATTCCAATATACTAAAAACTTAAAAGGGATATCTATATAATGCATAAGAATAACTTCCAGAGTGACCTCTCAACTCTATTTGAAATCTCAGCCATTTAAACTTTATTTTATTTCATTTCCCTTCCCCCTTTTGGTCAAGAAGACTTTCTCAGTTCCACAATGCCGGGTCCCAGCTCATCCCCAGGAGTCATGTCCCATGTTGCCAGGGAGATTTACACCCCTTGGAGTCATGTCCCACGTAGAGGGGAGAGCAGTGAGTTTACCTGCAGAGTTGGCTTAGAGAAAGAGGCCACATCTGAGCAACAAAAAGGTTCTCTGGGGGTGACTCTTAGGCACAATTGTAAGTGGGCTCAGCCTCTCCTTTGCAGTCACAAGCTTCATAAGGGCAAGCCCCAAGATCAAGAGCTTGGCCTACTGAATTGATAGTCTTCAATGTTTGTGAGACTATCAATAATAACCCAGGTGGAGGTCTGACATTTCCACATTTTTCCCCAGTTCCTCAGGGGGGCCCTGTAAATACAATTTATTCTCTGCCCAAATTACTTTGGGATGTATTGGGATTTCACAGTAACCTGTACAAACCTACCAGATCTCACTTCCTATTCAAAGTTCCATGTAATTATGGTGTTTGAATAATGACTGTACAAGTTAAATTATTTAGCATGCTACAGAAAATATAGATCCTGCACCAAATAAACATCTCTTCCCTTGATCTCACATAGAAGTTGAAGTTTTAAAACACAGTATCAAAGGACAGACCTTTAAAAATGCCAGATGATTCAGGGTTTCATTTTGGTTAAGAGTCTGGCTTTTGGAGTGCTTCCCTCACTCAGCACATTGCTGAGCACCTCCCATGGGCCAGGCCCTGCTGTCCTGGATCTTCGATTCCAGTGGGAGGCAGATTGTAAACAAGGAAACAAGTAAATTAATAAGAGTAGGTAAAATGAAGAAAATGAACTGGTTAATGGAATGGAGTGACTTGTCCATTTGGCACCTTTGGGGTGGTAAGGGACGGCCTCTCTGAGGTGACTTGAGCCAAGAAAGATGAGAGCCCATCACACGAAGATCTGGGGGAGGAGCTCGGCAGACAGAGGGAAAAGCACGTGCAAAGGCCCTGAGGTGGGAATGGGCATAGAAGCCCAGTGTGGCTGTAGTGTAGAAAATGAGGTTTGAGACAGGGTCATGGGCCAGATCATGTCAGACTTCGTAGACCACAATGGAGAAGTTGGGTAGTTTTTACCTTTTTCTCCTGGCATGCCCATTCCGTGCACGTCCTGATCGATTCTTCACTTCTTCAGCGGTGTTTGGTATAATCAGCCAGATCCGCATTTACCCATGCCTGTGGATATGCTCACACGTTATTTCATTGGCTCCATGAAACCCTGTGTGTTTAGCTGGATTTTTAATTTCACTCTATAATCTTTTAGCTTTGTGTTTGAACCACATCTAACATTATCCAGGAGGCTGCCTAACAAAGTCACACCTAGATTTAAGCAGATGTCTGAGTGCTAAGTTTATCAGAGTCTGGTTCATGAGTAAATATTTTTGCATTATGTTGAATTTGCTTCCCCATGTACTTTTTTTAGCTGTGAAGGCTTGGTTCATGAAAAGTCATTTCTACTCATTTGTCCATGCACTGGATAAAAGGAATGTGAGCCACAAGGTTTTCATAATCACACAGTCACGCCATATAAGCTCCATAATTATACAATCATCTTACAGAATCAAGGCTACTGGGTTGCAGTTTGACAGTTTCAGGTATTTGTATTTCAATGTACAAGGTTCAGCAAACTTGTTTTGAGCATCTTTTGTGTGCTTGGTTCTGGCCTAGGTGATGGGGGTAGAACACTGCGTGCAAGGTGAAAAGTGCTTGAAGAGTCTAGGCTAGGTTCTCTGTGGGGGCAAGTCAGGGCACCAGACCCCGATAGAGCAAGGAATAGACCAAGGGGGAGGCATGAGGAAAAATCCTTCCAGCTGTGACAGCAAAAGTGAATCCTAACAGATGGAGAAGGGCCAGCCAATGAAAGGGGCAGTGGAAAGCAGAGCCCTGGAGCAGGGGACAGCCTAAGCAAGACAGGGCAGTGGGCCCCTGGCCATTGCGCTTCATGTCATCTTTGTTCTTTTCTCCCCAGCCTGAGCCGCCTGGGCCTGATTTTGCTGCTGCTGCAGTACTCCACTGAGTTCCTCTTCCACACGGCTCGACTCTTCTACTTTGCAGATGAAAACAACGAGAAGCTGTAAGTGGTGCCACTGGTGTGCAGGGCTGGGTCTCCTGCAAGGCTTGGGTGACTTGACGGTCCCACTCTGGGCGTAAACTGCCCGCTTACCTGCAGGCAACACCTCAAGGTTATTTTTTTCCTGGAGCATCTTATTCTTGATAGCTCATCCCTCAAGCAACTTCTCAGGCTACCCCAAATCTCCCCACTTGGGGTTGCTTCGGGAAAACCAGGTGAAGTTTCCCCCAGAGCCCTTAATGTCCGACTTCCCTTTTCTGCCTCTGCGAGCAGGTTCAGTGCCTGGGCTGCTGTATTTGGGGTCACCCGCCTCTTCATCCTCACCCTCGCCGTGCTGGCCATTGGCTTCGGACTGGCTCGCATGGAAAACCAGGCATTTGACCCTGAGAAGGGGAACTTCAACACCTTGCTTTGTCGGTGAGTTGGGCAGGAGCCCAGGGTGCTGGGTCAGGGCTTGCTGTGTGGAGCCTCCTGAACGTGGCATGACTTCCGCAGAGGGTCAGGATGTTGCCGACCACGAGTCTCTGCACAGTGATACGTAGCTGGAAATCTCTTCACATCAGGCCCGAGGGGCAAAGAGATATACCAGCTGTCTGTTTCCATCAAAACCACCTTCACTTCCTGGCCTGGGTTTGCGCAGACTGTGGTTGGAGACTCAGTGAGAACACGAATCCCTTCCATTTGTGCAGGGCTTTATGGCGCACGAGAGGGCTCACATCCTGTCTCTCCCTTGGTGGTTTACTACTGTGCTCAGGCTGTTTCAAACCACATTCCCACAGCGTGGCTCACAGCCTCCCCACCCATGAGGAAGGCAGGAGGAGGCTGCTCTGTAGCTGGTGGAGGGGTCTGTGGGCCCAGGAGGGGTTGTGATTTGGCCCGGGTCGCTCAGGTTTACGTGGCACAGGAGGTGAGAAGCTGCTCTTCTGGAGTTATCTCAGCTACATCGTAATTCAATTCATTTGTGGTTTACTAGATTAGGGAGCTCCCGCAGGCCACATCTGGGCTGTGGATACAAAACAGAGACAGGGACCTGGATCGGACACAGGCTTGGGACCAGTGTGATCGTGCATCTGCATGTGCATCCCTCACTTTCCCCTTCCCCAGCTCCCAAGCCCCAAACCTCACCAGCCCTGGAGTCCGCAGAACAGAGACGCTGGCTGTAGCCACTTGTCACCAGTAAACCCCCCATTCCCTTCCTGGGGATGGTGGCGGTGGTGGGGGGTGGGTGCTGGGGTGAGGCTGAGGGCGCCTGGGGAGATGGGGCCAGGGGAGTCTTGACCTGTCTCTCCCTGTCCCTGTCCCTGAGGCGGTGGCCCCAGCCCTCCCTGAGCCGCCCTCTGCCCCCCAGGCTGTGTGTGCTGCTGCTGGTGTGTGCCGGCCAGGCCTGGCTCATGTGGCGCTTCATCCACTCCCAGCTGCGGCACTGGCGGGAATACTGGAACGAGCAGAGCTCCAAGCGCAGAATCCCGGCTGCCCCCAGACTTCCAGCCAGGCTCCTCAAGAGGGAATCTGGTGAGTGCCAACACCCTCGAGGCGGCAAGCAAACTGGGCCGGCCTGGGACGGGGAGAAGGAGCCAGGCCCAACTCCTTGGGCTCCATCCAGACCGAGTCTGATCAGCTTTGCCAGCTCCTCCTCCCTCCTACCCCCTCCCCTGGGGCTGCCTGGCACACGCCTGGGCCTGGGCCAGGGCCAGGGCAGATTGCAGGCGGTGCCGGCCCTTACCCGGCTGGGGGCCAGGGCAGGGGCGGGGTGGGGCATTCTGGTGGGAAGCAGAGCCTCAGGGTGGCTTCCAGACCCAGTTCAGCTGCTGCCACTGCCTATTCCCTGTGGCATGGCAGGCTCTGTCCTCACCTGCCCTCTCCCTCTCAGTCTCTGCCTGCCTCTTGCCTCCCAGGGCACTGGCTCCTCCTCTGTCTTTAGGAGTGACTCCAAGTGCCAGAGTGCTAGGTGGGTGGCTGGGGTGGAGCACCCTCTTCTCCCTTGGCCTCTCCCACTCACTCCAGCTACCACCCACCCCCACCCAGGCCCAGGGCGCTGCCAGCCCTGCACTTCCCAGCCAGCCTGGGGCACGTCTGCCCCTGAATCTGTTTTCTGACTCACCTGCCCTTCTCCAGGTGGCAGCCTGCCTGGCACAGGCGCTCGTGTGTTTGAGCCAGACACGTGCAGACACGTGCACACTGGGCGTGACGAAGCCTTGGGCTGGTGTGGGGCAGTGGGAGGCGCAGGCAGGCTGCAGCTGTGGCTTTGAGCAAGCACATTTCTGACAACAATGAAAGAGATCATGGTTTCTCTGTCGGAGGAGTGGCTGACATCTGAGTAGGGCCTCCTCCAAGGCCTCTCCAGCCCCCGACCCCCACCCTCCCCTGTTCTCAGCAGTTCTCGCCATTCCTGAGTGTTATTGCTGACATGGGCTGGCACCCTGCACGGGGCCCGAGAGGACCTGAGGACACTGGCTGAGTGGGTGATTGCAGCGTGTTGCAGGCCTGGGCCTGTTCCTGGGTTACTGTGTGTCATCCCAGCCCCCTCCCACCCAAGGACAGCCAGAAACCAAATACTTCAAACAGGACCACCTACAGCAAGATGCTGGGGAGGGCAGGAGCCTGCTGGGAGCTGCCTGCTGTTTGCCATTTGCTCCTGGGACCCTGCAGCCCTGTGTCCCCTTTGGCTTGTCCTGTGTGCTGTGCTGAGCGGACCTGCCTCTCCCTGCTGCTGCTCCAGTCCCGGCAGGAACACCATGTGTGTTTGTCTCCCTCCACTTCCCAGGTTACCACGAAAACGGAGTGGTGAAAGCTGAGAATGGAACCTCCCCACGGACTAAGAAACTCAAGTCTCCTTAAGGCCAAAGTGCTGCCAACAGGAATGCTCTCGGCGGGGCCTGGCAGGGAGGCCCAGAGCCCAGGCCTCGGCCGCTGCCTCTCCCGCTTGTGATGCTCCATCTCAAACAACAGAAACCTGTCTCTAAACAGGGCTTTTCTCTTTCTCTCTTCTTTGCTTCCTCTTTCTTTTTTCCTCCATAAACCATTTTCAATAAAACCAAAAATCTTCCTCTTCCTCTCCCTCAAGCCACCTCATGCCCTCACCTCTGTCCTGTGTCGGGTTTTCTAGATGCCCAGGTTCTCGTGGTTATCTTTCTGCTTGCCTCCTCTTTCTCTTCCTTCACAGCTGCCTCTTTCTCTTTTTACTTCTTCATTTTACCTTGTTGTGCAATTTTTCTGTGTCTGACTTTTACGATGGGAGGGAGCTAAGATTGCAGGACAGTCCACCCACCACCTGGCTCAGCCCCCAGTACCTCGGAAAGGCTGGAAGCATCGCGCCATGGAGCCGGAGCCTCCGCCTGGGGCAAGGAGCAGGCCCTGGCGCCCTGGGGTCGAGCGGGCGAGAAGAAGAGAGGCCACCCCTCTTGGATCATAATCTCCTTGGTGCTGATAAAATGGCGAGATGTATGATTCCAGTTCTGCAGGCACCATCTTGAGGCACAGCAGTGCCACCGCTAGTTTTAAATGCCAAGGCGTTTGGCTTTGGACTTGACAACCCAGTCCAGAAGGATGGTGTTCACGTGTCAGGTCCCACGACCCAAGAGAGCTTACAGTGGCTGGTGCTGGTCTGGAAACCAGCCACAGTTGCTCCGTTAGGGATGCCGATGGAGGACAAGTCTTCCTGCTTCTAGAGCAAGAGCAAAGTGTACCAAGCAGCAGGCCCTTCTGGAAAGGTAACGGCAGCAGAAATGATGGAGTAGTTGACCCAGGCCTTTCCTCAGCCACCCCAGCTGCAGTTGCTTTTTCAACCAATTTACCAGCATTCAATACCAAAACAAACAGCAGTTAACAAAGCTGACCAGGATGTGTTGGTCCTAGACTCCCAGAACCAGCCTGCCTTGTCAGGGGCCAGACTTGCTATCTTGACTTCATCTCTAAATACAGGAACACTAAGCTTCGAGGGCTCCAGCCCCATGCAAACCCTTGGGCCTGGGGAGGGTCACCTGGGCTTCTCAGCCTCGGGCCTCTTGTTGCATGTTCTCTGGAATTGTTGTCATCATTTCTGATGTTTGTTGGGTACACCTACAGCATTTTAGACTGGATGAAACCAGGACCAACTCAGATCACTCTTCTGGTTAGATGAGCAGACACAGCTATGTCAGTGGGAGCCTTGGGCCCTCCTCACATATTCTTTTCCCTCCCCTCCACCCAAAGACAAGGCCTCCAACTCCCTGTGGTGCCTTCTGAGGACTCCCAGAAGAAGAATTAGGCTTTAAAAAGTCCTACTTAAGAACTTCCAGATTCTGTGCAGAGGTGAAGGGGAGCAGTTTCTGGTGGGTATTGAAATGTTAGTGTCTTTCAAGATCCTGCTATTCTTCCTGGCATCACACTAGAAACCAGGCCTTGGATTTTTGCCCCCAGATGGCAAGATGGGTCTTTTCATCAAGGAAACTCCCCTTCTCCAAGTCATTTGCATCACAGATTTTAGTTTACCCATGAGTGAGGGATTATTTCCCAAGACCATTTTTGCCAGCATCTCTGTTTAGATAAGGTTGCAGAAATGGGAAGGTGCCCTTGGCTGGTTTTGATTGCCCTTAGGAAGCAGGACAGTGTTACAGAAAATACCCATTTCTTCCATCCCACCCTCTCTGTGGAATAGTAATTTCACAAAGAGTGAACTTGCTATCAGCTAAACAGACCTGAGCCAGAACCCCATAGCATTTCAGACCCCCCTGGTGCAGGCTATAACTGAGTTCACTCCCTACCTTGCTTGCAGGTAGCTGTCAGTGGAGGGCGTGTTCAGCCAGCATCCGCCTAAGCCTGCCTGCCTTCCCCGCCAGCCTGGATGCCCATCCTGGGTTCTCTGCAGGCTGCTGTGGAAGGGCCTTGCCAGTGTCTTGTAGGCAGCTGCCATCCCCAGTTGCACCTGGGTTAATGTGCTGGCTCATGGCTTCAACAACTATGTAGGGTACGCTTGCCTGGCTCTGGGGATGTCGTGAGCTGTGTAGCTGAAGTCCCACAACATCAGGCCGCCTCTGCTCTCATGTATGTAGAGCTTCATCACTCTGCCCCAGAACATGAGAGTGCCAGGACAGGGCTCCCCGTTCCCTAAGATAAGCTTCTGGCACTGCCCGGTGTGCTTGTGTGTGGTGGTACCCTGAGCCAATGGCTGGGGTCAACCTGGGCTCTGCTTCCTGAAGGAAGCTCCTGAGAGAGTGGTCAGTGATGGGAGTTAGCACATTCTTTTTTTGCTATGTTAAAAAAGAAAATCCCTCTTCCCCTCAAAACCCGAGACCATGAGTAAGGTGGCATCTCATCAGCTTGGGCTTCAGGGATGATTTGTGGAGTTAGACAGTAATTGTCGGGTACTTTCACCCCACCAGCTTCCCTGGCACATTTGTGTCAGAGTGGAGCCAAGTCTTTGGTGCACTGGCTCAAACCACATTGCCAGAGGCTGAATTAATTCTGTTCCACTTCATCCCGCGAGCTTGTTGGGCTGGCTTGTCCCAATTTGGCCACTCGCACCACTTTCTTCAGCTTTACACACTCTCTCCTGTCCCTGAACGAAGTGCCAAGCTACCAGCAACAGCCCTGTCAGATACCTCCAAATTTGAGGCCTGGCTTACCACCCACCAAGAGCAGGAGAGTAAATGCTAGTCTACCTCAGCAGCTGCTGCCTTTCTCCCGTGTGCAGGGAAGCCACGGGGATGGCAGGGGTGGAAGAAGGAGGCTGTGTTGGTGGAATGGGGGACCCCATGCTGTCTGTTCTCTTCCTTGGAGGTTCAGTGATGGGGAAAGCTGTCCAGGGTTCTCAGAGCTGCACTATTGATAAACCACATATGTTCCTTTTGAAGGTTGGGAGAGCTCCTGAGTTTAAATGGATGGTTGTGGGGGGAAGGGTCTCAGGCTGAGCCAAGAGGACAGCTGAGCACTTCTAGTCTGCATATTTCCAGCCACCGAGCCTTAAGAGTTGCTGAGAACCTTTTCTGTTCCTTCCTCAAGGCAGAACTTATCAACGTTTAAGCCACCAGAATGGACCCCTGTGCTCTGGGCACCTTGGCAGATGCTTCTCTTGACTGGAACCCCTCAGACCCTGAAAACCCCTGAAGCGTGGGTTGGGTGTTCCAGGGGTGTATGTTTTCAGGTGGTCTTTTAGGACTTTCCTTAACACACCTTGTCTTTTCTAAGTGGGAAAAACGAGGGAAGGGCAGAGAGTGCCCATCCTCCCAAGATTCCACAACATGAAGTTATATTCCATGGATGCTTTGTAAATGGAAAGTGGCTTGCTGGCCGCCATGTGGCTGGGGATGGCCTTGGTTTGGGTTTCCTTCATATGCTTCAGCCTCCCCGGTTTACTTTTCCTAGGCATAAGGTGAGTGCAGGTTGGGAAGTCTGAATGTATCTAACCCCCCAGCCCAAAGACGTCAGTATCACAAGTGAAGAAGCCTTAATTCTTGATCTTCTAAGGCCTCTGAGTTCCACCACCCGACAGTGTGCTGAAGGCTTGCAAGTCGGGAAAACACTGAGGTTTCCTCGCTCTGCCTTCCTAGCTCTTCCTCAGGAGGGGACTTTGGGGATTACAGGCCTTTAGCTTTTTGGTAAATCTTACTGGAGTATAAGGTAATTGTCCGATCACTTGCAAATCTAAATAGAATCCCTCTCCAGCCATGGCTGGTCCAAAGAGGAAGCCTTTACCTACTTCTGACTGTACGCCCTAGTTCTTGCATGAATATTAACTCCACCTCCCCCAGCACCTGAAAAAAGACCTCCCACCCCACCCATATGCTCTTTTAGGAAAGTCTGGGATCCACAGAGCTCTGAGAAAGAAAAGCATCCAGACTGGCTAACTTGGACTCCTCTCTTGCTGTGCTGGGCAGCTCCTGCAGTTTTTGTCCT
This sequence comes from Bradypus variegatus, assembly GCA_004027775.1. Lineage (NCBI taxonomy): Eukaryota > Metazoa > Chordata > Mammalia > Pilosa > Bradypodidae > Bradypus > Bradypus variegatus. Next base: position 11,214 of record PVKY010010151.1, read on the forward strand.
AAGTAGGTCCTTACTCTGTGTGTTATGAAGTGCCTTCCTTTGCCGTGTGGTCTTCACTCTTATGAATGGCCAGCCCCCCACCGCCAGGGCTGTGGGGCTGCTTGTCATGTGCAGCCAAGGACACCATACCTCAGTATAAAAAGGGACACGGATTGTAGCAGTTTTGCCTCGTGTCATGGCCTTTCCACTGTTGTTAGAGTGTGATGTGTTCTGTTTTGTTTCTGGTGTCTCCCTTGTTTAAGTTCTCTTCTGGCCAGGCTGGGTGGCGGCAGAAGCAGGTGAGGTGGCCATCGAGGCACCTGTGTCCTTGCCTCCTAAGGGAGGTGCAGCAGGCCAGCACCCCATGTGCCTCTCACCCTTCTTAGTTGAACCCCACTCTTTGGTCTCCCCCATGTTAAAAAAAAAAAAAAGACTTCCTTACCCTTGGCTCTTGTCACTTAGCTTCTCATTCAACCTGAAGTTTGTATAGCAAAGGTGTCTTACTTTCCAGCCACAAGTGTTAATTCATAGATACCCATTTTGCAGCTGGCCGAGTCTGGCTGTGGCTGGACTACTTCTGGCTCCTGACTCAGTGTTACCCCTGTGTTAGCAGCAGCCCCCCTCCTCGCTGCCCCTGCCTACCTTCCTTTTTCTTGCTCTTCCGGGTTGTGCAATAACTCTCCCAGCTTGTGGTCTTTTCCACAGGCCTTTCTGTCCCTTAGAGCACCCTGGAATGGGGGAGAGATGGGATCCCCGGGAAAGGGTAGTCATGCCTTACTGCAGAAATGCCATTTTCATGATGCTGGCTGGATGTCTGTGGCTCTCTAGAACATGTAGCATCACCTTAGAAGACCTTATATATGTATTTTTTTAAACCTGTTGAAAAGGAGAAAAAAAGTCCTCCTCATGGGGCATTAATAAGTCAGCATCTGGGAACAAGCTCTATCGTGTGCCCACGGTATGGTGGCATCGCCATCCCTCTGCCTAAAAGCATTCCAGCATTTTTTGTTCACATGGGGAGGAAGATTTTTCTGAGAATCAGCCAGCCGTGGATAGCCTCTTTCAACTGATAGTCTGGCTGTGATAGTACCACCATTTCCTTGGGTACAAATTTGAGTGTTTATGTGATGAGACTATAAACCTCATTTTTCAGTTCCTCTGTTTAACAAACATTTGAAGGATGAGCTGAGGCTGCTGATGCCCTGAGCAACTCATAATGCAAATGTGGACAAATTGTCTTTTTGTGTTCATGTTATGGACCAACTTTCAACAGGAACTCAAGGAAAATTTGTACCTGCCGTATTTATGCTTTCATGTAAAAGGTTATTTTTTTGGGGGGGGGAGTGTCTTTTTACTTTTGATGAATTTTTTCAAAATCCTTTTTCCACTGTTTCTGTCTGGTTTTAAAACAAACTACAATTTTGTATGGATTTTTTTTAATGTGCATTTTGAAACAAATGATCAACAAATATTTTCTGAAGTAACAGAATAAAAGGCATAGAATTATTGGTGTAATTGTCTGATATAATTCCATGGCATGCTTTTATAGTGTTTTGATCTACCTGCTTGTATTTGCTTTTTCTTGAAAAATGAGTTTGCTTCAGTTTTAACCTTACTTTCTAAT
>PVKY010010152.1:0-12812 GCA_004027775.1 Bradypus variegatus
CTTCTAGAAATGGATGGTGGGAAGGTAATAGCATTGCAACATTCTAAATGTGATTAATCACACTAATGGAATGCTAGAGAGGGGTGGAATGGGAAGATTTGGGCTATATATATGGGTGTTAGGGAGGGAGGGAGGGGAAGAGACGGTGGTGTGACAAGATCTTAAGGGTGATGGATTGGGGTTATCGGGGGAGAGGGGTTGGGGTATTATGGAGTTGTAGGTATGGGATTTGTACTGTTTTAGCAACTGCTCCTGTACAATTGAACTTATTTCAAAATAAAATTTATTAATAAAAAAAAAATAATAGTTGAGGACTTCAGTATCTCACTTTCAATAATGGATAGAACAACCTGACACAATACTAATAAGGAGACAGAGGACTTTAAACACACTACAGACTGATTAGAATTGACAAACATATCTAGAACATTCCACCCAACAACAGAGGAATTCACGTTCTTCTCAAGTGCACATGAAACATTCTCCAGGATAGACCATAGGTTAGGCCACAAAACAAGTCTCAATAAATTTGAAAGATTGATTCCATACAAAATATCATTTCTGATCACAATAGAATAAAACTAGAAATCAGTAAGAGAAGAAAAACTGGAAAATTCACAAACCTGGAGAAATTAAACAAAACACTCATAAACAACCTAATGATCAAAGAAGAAACCACCAGAAAAATTAGACAACACCTTGAAACAAACAAAAGTGAAAAAAATATTCCAAAACTTACAGATTGCACAAAAAAAAAAAAAAGGCAGTGCTGGTAAGGTAATTTATAGCTAGAAACATGTAAATCAATAAAGATCTCAATTCAATGACCTAAGTAAACCTTAAGGAACAAGAAAAAAAGAGCAAACTAAATCCAAAATCACAAGAAGGAATGAAATCACAAAGATTAGAGCAGAGACAAATGAAATAGCAAATACAAAAACAAAAGAGAAAATCAATGAAACCAAGACTTGGTTCTTTGAAACATCAGCAATATTGACAAACTGTTAACAGATTGACCAAGAAAAACAAGGGAGAAGATTCAAATTACTAAAATCAGAATGAAAGTGGAGACATTACTACCAATTTATAGAAGTAAATAAAAAGGATCACAAGAGAACACTGTGACAATTTTACTGAAACAAATTAGATAGCCTAGATGAAATGGATGAATTTCTAGAAATACACAAACTGCCTACATTGTTTCAGGAAGAAAAAGAAGATCTCCAGACTATAACAAGTAAGAAGATTGAACTAGCAATTCTAAAACACCCAATAAAGAAAAGTTCAGGACAGGTGACTTCTCTGGTGAATTCCACCAAACACTCAAAGGAGAATAGCTATTGATCCCTCTCAAATTCTTCAAAAAATTTGAGATGGAAGATTTCCTAACACATTCCATGGAGCCAGCATCACCCTTATACCAAAGCTAGATAGAGAAATCACAAGAAGAGAAAATTACAAACTAATACAAATACTACCAAGCCAAATCCAATTTCACAGCAAAAATATTATACACTGATCAAATGGGATTTATCCCAGGAATGCAAATGAGGTTTGACATAAAAAATTAATCATGTAATACATCACATTAACAGAATGAAAGGGAAAAAAGACACATGATTATCTCCACTGACACAGAAAAGACATTTGACCAAATGCAGCATGCTTTCATGATAACAACACTCAGAAAGATAGAAATAAAAGAGAAATTCTACAAGATAAAGGGAATATGAAAAAACAAGGGCTAACAACATACTCAATAGTGAAAGAATGAAAGATTTCCTCCTAAGATCTGAAACAAGACAAAGATGCCCACTACCACCACTGCTGTTTCACATTATACTGGAAGTGCTAACCAGAGCAATTAGGCAAGAAAAATAAATGAAAAAACATCTAAATTAGAAAGATAGAAGTAAAGCTTTCCCTTCAAGAAAAAAAAGGCCATTTACAATAACAATAAAAAGAATCAAATATCTAGGAATAAATTTAACCAAGGATGTAAAGGACTTGTAAACAGAAAACTACAAAAATTCCTAAAAGAAATCAAAGAAGACCTAAACAAATAGAAGGCATTCCATTTTCATGGATTGGAAGATTAAATATCTTTAAGATATCAATTCTATCCAAAGCAATTTACAGGTTCAATGCAATCCCAATCAAAATTCCATCAGCATTCTTTGCAGAAATGGAAAAGCCAATCATCAAACTTATATGGAAAGGCAAGGGACTCCAAATAGCAAAAACTATCTGAAAAAAAATAAGAAATTTGGAAGAGTTATATTTCCCAATCTTAAAATTTATTACAAAGCCACAGTAATCAAACAGAATGGAGCTGGCTCATTGACAGACATAAACAGATGAAAACGAACTAAAAGTTCAAAAATTAACCCTCACACAGCCAACTGATTTGTGACAGGGAAAAAGACTACTCAATTAGGAAAAAATGGTCTCTTCAACAAATGTTCCTGGGAAAAAATGGATATCCATATATGCTGGTTTGAATCTATTATGCACCCCACAAAAGCCATGTTCTTTAATGCAATCCTGTGGGGGCAGACTTATCAATGTTTTCATTAGGGTGGAATGTTTGATTAGGTTGTTTCCATGGAAATGTGATCCACCCAAGCATAGGTGAGACTTTTTGATTAGATCATTTCCATGGAGGTGTTACCTCACCCATTCAGGGCGTGTCTTAATTAGATCACTGGAGTCATTTAAGAGAAGTTGAGAGAGACATTTTGGAGAGAAACTAGGAGCCAACACAGACACAGATGCTTAGAGATGCTGGGATATGCAGACAGAAGGACGTTTGCAGGTGCTAAGCTAAGAGATGAAGCACAGAGTTCACCCCAAAGAAGCTAATAGAGGACCCCCAAATGCTTAGAGAGAAATGCCCCAGGAGAACCAAGCAGAGAGCTGAGAGAAGCTGAGAAAAACAGGAACCCAGAGACATTTTGGAGAAAGCCATTCTGAAATGAAACCCCAGAGCAAAGGACCAGCAGATGCCGGCCATGTGCCTTCCTAGCTAACAGGTGTTCTGGAAGCCATTAGCCTTTCTTCAGTGAAGGTTTCCTCTTGTTTATGCTTTAGTTTGGATACTTTTATGGTCTTAGAACTGTAAATCTGTAACCTAATAAATCCCCTTTATAAAAGCCAATCCATTTCTGGTATTTTGCATAACAGCATTAGCAAACCAGAATAAGCAGTTCACCAACAAATTTTATAAGCTAGATGAAAAAGACAAATTATTAGAAACACAAAAACTAACAATTCAAGAAGAAACAGATCTCAACAGACCAATAACAAGTAAAGAGATTGAGTTAGTAATCAAAAACCTCTCAGCAAAGAAAACCCAGGACCAGATGGCTTCATGGGTGCATATTATCAAACATTCTAAGAATTAACACCAATTTTATTCAAAATCTTCCAAAAAATTGAAGAAGAGGGAACATATTTCCTAAGTCATTCTATGAGGCCAAAATTACCCTAATAACAAACCCAGATAAAGATACCACAAGAAAAGAAAGTTACAGAACAATGTCTCTTATGAATATAGATTCAAAAAGTCCCCAACAAAATACTAACAAATGAAATTGACAACATATTAAAAGAATTATAGACCATGATCAAATGAGATTTATCCCTGGTATGCAAGGGTGGTTCAACAAAAGAAAATCAGTTAATGTAATACAACCACATTCAGGATGGGTCTTAATCCTAATACTGGAAGCTTTTATAAATGGAATGAATACAGAGAGGGAGAAAAAACTGCATAAGAAAAGAGAGAGACCAGCAGATGCCACCATGAGCCTTGCCATGTGGCAGAGGAGCCAAGGATCACTGGAAGCTGATCATCAAGGAGAAAGCATCACCTTGATGAGGCCTTGATTTGGACATTTTCCTGGACTCTACCTGTGAGCAAATAAATTCTCATTGTCTAACCCAATGCATTTTACAGTATTTGTTTTAAGCAGCCTAGGAAACTAAAACAATGTGCAATGCAATTTTATTCGGCTACAAAAAGGGATGAAATTCAGATACATGCTATAATGTGAATGTACTTTGATGACATAATGTTGAATGGAATAAGCCAGACACAAAAGGACAAATATTTTATGATCTCACTGATATGAAATAATTAGAATAAATAAATTCAGAGTCAGAAACTAGAATACAGGTGTATTAATGGGGAGTTAATACTCAAGTGGTACAGTTTCTGGAATGATGAAATAGCTTTGATAATGGAGGTGGAATGGTAGCATAACATTGTGAATGTAATTAATTCCACTGAATTACATATTAAAATGTGGTTAGAAGGAGAAATTTTAGGTTGTATATATGTTACTAGAATAAAACTTTTTAAAACCATAGGACTGTACAACCCAGTGAATTCTAATGTAAACTATAGACTGTAGTTAATGTTATAATTATATTGATACTGTTTCATCAATTGCAACAAAGTACCACACTCATGCAAAGTGTTACTAATAGGGAAAATGTGCATGTGATGGCAGTAGATGGAAACTCTGTATTTGCTGCATGGTTTTTCTGTAAACTACAATTTCTCTAATAAAGAAAAAACATTTTTAAAACAAAAGAATGAAGTTCGGATATATGCTATAACATGGATGAACCTTGAGGACATCGTGTAATGTTTGTGGGATGAGATGAAGGGGATGAGAAGGAGGAAATAGGCAATTACTAGAGAGAAGTGTTTGGGGGATTTTTTCTGTTTTGCTGTGCTCTGTTTCCACAAATGGAAAATACATACCAGGGTATGCTCTGTGCCCTAGATTCCCACATTTCTAAGTGGTTGGGAAAAAGGTGATAGAAATTCTGCTCCCAGCTCCCTGTTTCTCTATGAGAAGGGAAATTAGATGCTCTGAGTTGAGGGAGAAAGGTGAAACAAGGTCTCAGAAGAGAGGGGGCTATTGATGGCTGGGTGCCCAGAGCATGTGAATAATATCTGAGCCCAGTATCTGAAGAATCTACCAGAACAATGAACAGTCTTCAAATAGCCACAGAGGTGCCAGCACTTCTGAGGAAAGAAAAAATATAAGCCTAGAGACATAAGGTGATATGATTTATTTTTATTTGATGCCTGCCCTGATAAAGATGACAATTGAGAACCTCTGGGGCTCTGTTGCCCCACAGAAGCTTTGAACAGTCAGCAAGAACTGGCAGAAAGATCTTTCTCAAAGCCCCAGAAAACAGGTATAGGATTGCAGTAACAGGGTGTGCTGGTTTGAAACTGTTATGGACCCCAGAAGAACCATGATCTTTTCATCCAATCTTGTCAGGTGGAACCTTTTGATTGAGTGTTTCCACAGAGATGTGACTCACCCAACTGTGGGAGAGAACTATGATTAAATTATTTTCATGGAGGTGTGGACCCCACCCATTCAGGGTGGATCTTGATTAGTTCGTTGGAGTACTTAAGAGCTGACACAGATGCTGATACTTGGAGATGCTTGGAGATGCAGACAGAAAGACATTTGGAGATGCTAAGCTAAGAGATGAAGTCCAGAGTTTGACCAAGAGAAGCTAAGAGAGGACCCCCAGATGCTTAAAGAGAAACATCCTAGGAGAACAAGCAAAGATGCACAGGAGCAGAGAGTAGAGGAGCCCAGAGACATTTTGGAGAAAGCCATTTTGAAATGCAACCCAGGAGCAAAGGACCAGCAGATGCCAGTCACGTGCCTTTCCAGCTGTCAGAGGTGTTCCAGATACCATCAACCTTTCTTCATTGAAGGTATCCTCTTGTTGATGCCTTAGTTTGGACACTTTTATGGTCTTTATTGTAACCTAATAAATCCCCTTTGTAAAAGCCAGTCCAATTCTGTATTTTGCATAACAGCAGCTTTAGCAAACCAGAACACAGGGCAACCATCAATTTTTTAAAAAAAGGCAATAATAAATAGTAGAATTTCGTAGTGTCCTGACTGAGCCCTAACCCTTCTCCTCACTGGCTCAGTATGGAGTCGGCTCATGCTCCCAGTGTGGGTCCCTGGTCTCAGTTTCAGAAGGGAGCAGAGTAAGCCAAATGCACATACTGGGAGCATGTATGTCTAGCCCAGTCTGTCTGGCAGCAGCCTGAATGGCTGTTGAGGATTGAATCATGCCCAAAGGTATGCTCAGTTCCCTATCCCTGGCCTTGTGGGTGTGAACCCATTTATAAATAGAATCTTTGAAGATGTTATTAAAGTGTGCCCAAACTGAATGAAGGTGGGCCTTTATTCAATATGACTGAAGCTTTTATAAGCAAAGGAAATTGAGCATGGAGGCAGAAGCCACAGAAAGCATCCAGAAGCTGGAAGTCAATGGAATCCAAAAAAAGAAAGGAGAAGACATCACCTTGTGCATTGTCTTGTAATAGAAAAGCCAAGAAATTGCAAAGATTGCTGGCCAGCCAGAAGGTATGAACCCCAGAAAGAAGCAAGCCTTCTAGCCTCTGAAACCATTAGCCAATATATACCTATTGCTAAGCTAACCCACTGTATGTTATTTGTTTTAGCAGCTAGGAAGATAAAACAAGGACTGAACTAGGATACTCATTGCAGGCTTGCCATTCCAGAACTTGCCGTGCATGTAGAAGGCAGCTCATAGAGTTCACCTACAGAATACTGGAGAACAGTCAAATCACAACTGTGTGGGGCAAAGGTTTGCTGGCAGTGCCCAGGACCACAAGGAAATGCTGTTTCCCTGGGAAAAGGGGACATTCATATCCATGAATATGGGGAATTTCTAGGGCCATACATGCATGGCCAGGAAAAGATGAAGGTGTGGAAAAGACCAGGGAGGACAGTATGCTTTTGCCTCAAACTGTTCACTAAACTCATTTAAGGCTAAGCTCTGAAAGGGAGTACCAGCTTGGGCCAATCTATAAATACTGGGAGAGGTGCTTGCTTTTTTCCCTTCTTTTTTTTTCTTTTTGCTGCTGTTGTTAGCTCCTGGCATTCAAGAAGAGCTCTGTCATAATACTAGCTGGATACAAGCTTAAGGAACAAACAGCTTAGAGCCTATATTGCATGAATAATGCAATAAAATATTAAAATGTCAAAGTTTCAATAAAAGATTACAAAACATAAAAGAAACAGAAAGTGATGTTTCATGCAAAGAAGCTTAAAGAATTAGAAACCATCAATGAGGAGGACCAGCTAGAATACACCAGACAAAGGCTTTTAAAAATGGTCCTATATATACTCAAAGAGCTAAAGGAAAACATGGGCAAAGAAATAAAAGACATTAGGAAAATGACAGGTGAACACAAAGAGAATATCAATAAAAAGATAGAAATTATGAAAAGGAACCAAGCAGAGCTAAGGACCACATAAAAGAAATTTTAAATTCTAGAACAGAGAGAAAAAAGAATACAGAAAAGTGAATAGAGACAGAGGAACCCTCAGGATGCCATTAACTGTACCAAAATACACATCATGGGAACACAGAAAGAGAAGAAAGAAAGGAACAGAGAGAATATTTTAAGAAATAATTAAAGACCTGAATATACATATCTAAGATGCTCAATGAATTCCAAACAGGATAAACCCAAATAGACACACAAGATGACATAGTACAATCTGTTGAATGCCAAAGATAGAGATTTGAAAGCCACAAAAAGAGAAGCAATATGGCACATTTAAGGGAGCCTCAGTAAGATTAAGTGCTGATTCCCCATCAGAAACCATGTAGGCAAGAAGGCTGTGAGAGGACATATCAAAAGCGCTTAAAGCAAAAAATTATAAACCAAGAATTCTATATCCAGCAAAATACTCTTTCAAAAATGAGGGCAAGATTAAGACATTTCTAGATAAACAAAAGCTGGGGGAGTTCATCTGCCCTAGATCAGCCCTACAAGAAATGCTAATGGGACTTCTGCAGGACACTAGACAATGGATGGAAGACATATGAAGAAATAAAAATGACTACAGGATCTAAAAGGCAAATGGATAATGAGTCATGATAGATCAATGGTTTGGGACTCATAATGTATAAATATGTAATTTATAACAAGAACTACATGAAGTTGGGGTGAGAGGGCAGAGGGGTATAAGGAACATAGTTTGTATATTCTATTGAAGTTAAGTTGGTATCAAACCAAACAATATTGTTATGTATTTAGTGTGTTACATTTAAGTCCCATTGTAACTACAAATAAAATATAGGAGAATATGCAAACTCAGAGAGAGAGAAAGTGGAGTACAGGTTACCAGGGACAAAGGTAGGGGCACTGGGGAGATAATGCATAATGGGTCTAGGATTTCTGTTTGGGGTGATGGGAAAGTTCTAGAAATGGATAGCGGTGTGGGTGCCACAACATTGTGAATGTGATTAATCCCACTGAATGGTATTCCTTGGAGTGGTTGAGATGGGAAAGTTTATGTTGTATATATGGTTCTACAATTTTTTTAAAGAAGAGCAACTAAAGAGATAATGACAATTAAATGCAATACATGATCCTGGATAGGATCTAATAATGAAGAGAAAGGGCTCAAAAAGATATTATTGGGACATATGAAAAATTGCAATATAGACTATAAGCTTTTATAGCAATGTTAAACTGCTTGAACTTAATAATTGCACTTATGATGGTAACATAAGTGAATATACTAGTTCTTAGGAAATGTACATGACAGTATTAAGTGTTCAAAGAACAGGATGTATACAACATATTCTCAAATGTAAAAAAAATAGATTGATAAAAGATAGACAGACACATAGATAGATATATGATAGAGATAGAAGGAGTGACTGATATGGCAAATGTAGCAAAATATTAAAATTGGTAAGTCATAATGGGGTTTGCATTATTTTTCCATCTGTCATGTAAGTTTGAGATTATTTCAAAACAAAAGTTTAAAGAAAAAAAATTAAAAAACAAAAACCCTCTATGCCAGCATTCTGAATCCAGTTCACCCACACAGAACTCTCATCAGCAGAACAAGCTACCTGCATTATCTCCCATTGCAGTGGTAGCAGTGAAAGCTCCATAGCCACTCCAATCAAAAGAGAAGAAATCCCCTGGGAAGAATCCTCCTCAACCAATGCAATGCTGGAAAATGGAAAAAGAGAGATAACATTGGAACAACTTCCGGTGACAGCAAAGACCTTCCACAGTCAAATCCAAAGCATTCTTATTTCCTCATTCCACTTGATGTTTCTACAGCATGACACTGTTGACTTTCCCTTATTAAATATATCTCCTTCTTAGCCTTCTGAATACTATACTATCTTATAATCCTCCCCCTTCTCTGTAAACTCAGTCTTAGTCTCCTTCAATGTTGCCAATTCCTGAAGGGCTACAGACTAGTTTCCATCCTCCTCTTTCTAGAAAATTCAGCTGTAATCACCACTTCAAAGACAACTTGTTTACAAATGCCCTCTAAATCCTCTCTCCTGCCCACACCTCTCTCTAAGGTTCAAAGCTACATACCAGACTGCCTTGCAGACACTTCTACCCATATTACTAGAAAGTACATAAAACTGACTGATTGGAGAACCTAAGATGGCGGCTAGGTGAGACAGGGCAAAATAACACCTCCGTGAAAAATACTAGATAAAAACCAGAAGGTGACCCAGAATACCGGTTTCAGTGATGCACCAGCTGGACAAGGTCTGCTAGAATGACAGGGGCTGTACATTTGGTGAAAATGGGAGTCTGCATTCCGAAACGAGTGAGTAAGCCAGCTGAAAGACCCGCAGCCACGCTGCAGTGTGGGGAAGCCAGGGGTTGGCATTTGGAGGCGGACTGGTTCTTTAAAAAAAAAAAAGGGAAAAACCCAGGAGTGGCTGCGTTTGCGACAGTGAAAACCATGCAGTGGAAGCACGGCAGAAGCACTCTGTGCCAGCCTGTCAGTGTCTGGCGTGGAGGATAGCCTGCTGCAGATTCCCTCAAGGCCAGGAGAGTGGAGGGGAGAGTCAGAAGGAGAAAGAAACCCCGCTGCTTGCAGCTGCTCCCCAGCAGGCTGGAGACACTCCTGCCAAGGGCCATGCCCACAGCCCAGAGCAGCACCAGTTGTCCCTGAGCTGGGAAGGAGGAACTGCGTGAGGAGAGGTGAGGGGTGGAGATGCCTGGTTCAGCCATCTTTACATCAGGCTGAGAGTGCTCCTGCACGGCCTGGCGACCCAGGACTTCCCTTGAGGGATGGCGCACATTTGTGATGTAGCATAGCCTTCCCTCAGCAGAGGTCCTGGAAGGTCACAGCTGAGAAGGGGGGCCCACTCAGAAAACCCAGGGACGCTACATCAATGCCAGTGGTTTGTGGGTCAGTGTCAGAGAGGATCAGGGGCAGAACTGAAATGAAGGCTTAGACTCTTGCAACACCTTGAATCTCCAGAAACACTTATGAGGTTTGAATATTAAAGCTGCCCTGCCTCCCTAGCCACTGGGACACACGCCCCAAATTCAGGGCAGATGGTTCCAGCAACACACCCAAATTGAGTTCACCAACTGAACCCCACAAGAATCATTTCCCGGCACACCACAAGAACAAAGTTGAGAACTGACTTGAGGGGAATAGGTGACTTGCAGACCCCATCTGCTGATTAGTTAGAGAAAGTGCACGCCACCAACTTGTATTTCTGAAAAATTAGTTTGGTAATTTTTTCTTCACAACTTAAAAGAATCTTATCAAGCAAAGCAAATGCCAAGAGGCCAAAAACAACAGAAAATCTTAATGCATATGATAAAACCAGATGATATGGAGAATATAATCCCAAAGACCCAAATCAAAAATCAGAAGAGATACAGTACTTGGCACAATTAATCAAAGAACTACAATCGAGGAATGAAAACATGGCAAAGGATATAAAGGACATGAAGAAGACCCTAGAAGAGCATAAAGAAGACATTACAAGAGTAAATAAAAAATAGAAGACCTTATGGAAATAAAAGAAAATGTTGGCCAAATTAAAGACTCTGGATACTCATAATACAAGATCAGAGGAAGTTGAACAATGACTCAGTGTCCTAGAAGACCACAGAACAGAAAATGAAAGAACAAAAGAAAGAATGGAGAAAAAATAGAAAACATCAAAATGGATCTCAGGGGTATGATAGATAAAATAAAACATCCAAATTTAAGACTCACTGATGTCCCAGAAGGGGAAGAGAAGGGTAAAGGTCTAGAAAGAGTATTCAAAGAAATTGTTGGGGAAAATTTCCCAAACCTTCTACACAATATAAATACACAAAGCATACATGCCCAGTAAACTCCAAATAGAATAAATCCAAATAAACCCACTCTGAGATATATTCTGAACAGACTCTCAAATACTGAAGAGAAGGAGCAAGTTCTGAAAGCAGCAAGAGAAAAGCAATTCACCACATACAAAGGAAACAACAACTACCCAGCAGCCACCATGGAGGCAAGAAGGCAGTGGCATGACATATTTAAAATTCTGAGAGAGAAAAATTTCCAACCAAGAATACTTTATCCAGCAAAACTCTCCTTCAAATTTGAGGGAGAGCTTAAATTTTTCACAAGCAAATGCTGAGAGATTTTGCAAATAAAAGACCTGCCCTGCTTCAGATACTAAAGGAAGCCCTACCAACAGAGAAACAAAGAAAGGAGAAAGAGATATAGAGAATTTTAACAGACATATATAGAAACTTATATCCCAAATTACCAAGGCACTCATTTTTCTCTAATGATCATGGATCTTTCTCCAGAATGGACTAATATGCTGAGACATAAAACAAGCCTCGATAAATTTTTTAAAAAATGGATATACTCAAAGCACATTCTCTGACCACAATGGAATACAAATAGAAGTCAATAATTTGTGAATTGTAACTCTACTATTTACTTCCTACATGATATAAAATACACAAACTCTAATGACAAATCAGTGGTTTTGAACTCAGTGTAAAATATGTAAGTTTTGACAAGAACTATATAAAGGTGGGGGAATGGAGGAGTATAGGAGCATAGTTTATGTGTCCTATTGAAGTTAAGTTGGTATCAAAGAAAAACAAGATAGTTATGGATTTAAGAGTTTAATTTTAAGCCCCACAGTAAACACAAAGAAATTATCAGAGAATATGACCATAGAGATGAAAAGTAGAATATGGGTTAAGAGAAATGGGGGAAGGGGCAATGGGGAGTTAAGAAATGGGTGTAGGGTTGCTGTTTGAGGTGAAGGAAAATTTCTAGTAATGGATGGTGGGAAAGAGACAGCATTACAGCATTCTAAATGTGGTTAATCCCACTAATTGAAGGCTAGGGAGGGGGTAGAATGGGAAGATTTAGGCTACATATATGTTTCCACAATTCAGGAAAATAAGAAAAAAAAAGAACAGTCTAAATAGATGACAATTGAATGCCAAGGATGACCCTGGATGGGATCTGAGTATGGAGGAGAGGAGGCTCAAAGGGACACAGTTGAGACATAGGGGGAAAAAAAGGAAATATAGAATATAAGCTTTGTATCAATGTTGAATCTCTAGTACTTCTTAGCTGCATTTAATGGGATTGCATAAAAGAATGTTCTTGTTCATGGGAATTGTATATGTGAATTATAGTGTTTGTTCAAGGATGGGTGCAGCTAGCTCTCATACGTTCAGAAGACAGAGCAATAGATGATGGATGATAGATAGGGAGGGAGGGACAGAGGGAGGGAGGGAGGGAAAGAAATGGTGGTGTGACAGGATGTTAAAGTTGGTGGATTGGGGTATCAGGGGAGAGGGGTCAGGGTATGCTGGAGTTCTGTGTATGTGTGGGGAGCATTTTGGCATCTGCTTGGCCACTTTGTAATCTAGAGCCATTTTACTAGCTGAGCTGAGCTGAATTCCTGCTCCCCTGCATTCTTTC
>PVKY010010153.1:0-12811 GCA_004027775.1 Bradypus variegatus
TAACCGAGATCTTTAGGAGGTTAGGGAAAGGAAGGGGCTGAATGGCAATGGCACCTTTTAGGTGAATGCAAACAAAACAAAGGAGTACCTTTTTACTCCCCTGTCCCAGCTTTTTAACTCTTATATACTGATGGCAAACTGTCCTTATTGCCACAAATATCACAAGGCTGCAGAGAAAAGGAAAAGGTCAACTCCAACCCAGAGAAGAAAAGGTGAGTAGCAGTTCCTCTAATCTCTTCATTATTTATTACAATCTAAACTATTAAGAGGACTGAGATGGAGAGAAGTATGAAAAGTTGTAGCAACTAAAGTGTATTTCAAATGCCTTTCTAAAATCCACCCAGATGTCCTGTGTCTTTGGGAAAGGTGCTATAAAACATAAGAACAGAAAGTGAGAAGTATTTTGTCACTCTATGCCTTTCAATAAACTCGAGGTTAGGGAGAAATTTTTTAATCAACATAATATCTACAATACTGGTTTATTCATAGAGAACTATACAGATGACCAAGTGCTAAAATCTTAGACCACTGGTTGAATCCTACCAATACTGGTTAATGTAGTGAATTATAAAAGGATGTGGCCTAAATTATAGATGCAGGTGAGAAAAAAGAGAATGAAAGAGAGAAGGGGAGAAGAAAGAATAAGAAGGAAAAACAAGAAAAGAGAAATTCTCATGAGTGCCAAGGAGACACTTGAAGACTACAAGCAAAGCAAAGGAAAAAAGGAACCAGAATGATGTGAAAGGCCACCAGGACTGTCAAAGGCAAAGGCAAAAAAAGTGTGAATGCAAGACATTCTGTGGTTTTGATTCAGTGCATATTAGCCACATTCTCTGAGTGGCAGTTATAACCCCACATATTCCAATGGGTTGGCTGAATGCACTAAGGAAATAAGGCTCCTCTGAACTTAAAGAGTACCACTGCTTCTGGCTAGGTAACACACGATTTAAACTACTAGGTGCTCAGATAAAGTTTAAGCTGCCAAATTACTGTCTTGGTAAGAATTCTGTTCTGCATCACTCATCAAAGATAACTACGCATCCAGTTATCATGAGTACAATTTTAGGATTCAGAAATCTGTCCAGAGAAGAAGACTTTATACATCCACCCCTTATAGCTAGGGAAGAAATGACTGATAATGTTAAAATATTGAGCCAAGGAAGGGAGGTATCCGTAACAGCCACCCATCCTCATGTGACCCAGTAAGGACAGATACTCAATCAGAAAAATGATTTTCAGCCTAAAAAAAGCTGGAAGGCACCAATTATGAGAAGAAATGGACAAAACATAGAATAGGAAAAAAGATGAGCTATCCTAACAAATACCATAATCTAGGGGCAAAAAATAAAATATCTCCGACAGAACACCTGTAAAGAAAAAAAATCTCCCAATGCAGTTTTACCAAGTTTGGAATTCTGCATTAAAAACCAAGGAACCAACCAACTTATAGTTGATGCACCTTGCTACCTAGAAAACAAAAGGTAAAATGAAATTTAAAAAGCAAAATGAATTAATGTTATTAAACGAAAGAAAGTAAACAAATCTGGGTGGAAATGGACAAAAAAAAAGGCTAATAGAGTTTTAAACATAATAAGATCCTTTGAAGTTAGAAAATGTAAAAAGAAAGAAAAGAAAGTAGGTAGGCTTACGGTACAGTAAAAAAACATGCAGCACCTGGAAATTTGGAACAAAGTCAGCAGATCTGCAAGACATGCATCTTGTTATTAAGGGAATTGGCTTAAAAAAACAAAAACTTACCAAAACCACTTACAATTATGTTGGAAAAATCATGAAGAACTGAGGAGGTACCAGAGGACTAGAAAAAAACAAATGAGGCAACATCTTCAAAAAATGTAAGGAGTATGCATCTGATGTTTACCGCCTGGTAAGCCTAACTCGAATCCCTAGTAAAATAATGGAACAAATATTAAAAGAAAAAAAACCGATAAACACTTAGAGTTTAATGGGCTCATTAAGAATAGTGGTAGGGAGAAGGCTTTATTTTAAAACATGCTGTAAAATTTATTTTTTTAGGACAAAATTAGGAAAAGGGGGAATATAGTAAATATGAATAACATCTTTGGGTTTTAGAGATGCATTTGAGAAAATTTCATAAAATTCTTATTCTAAATTTTATTTCCAATCAGGGGTTAGTGCCACAATTTAAAAAATATAACACAGTGACAAAAACTGAAAACAGTTAAAAGATGTAACTCCAAAATAGGATAGAGTATCAAGTTAGGAAGTGATTTGGGGAATGAGTATTAAGCATTATTCAGAATCTTCATTAACATCTGGGAGGAGATATAAATAACACAGCAGTGAAATCTGCAGATGCCAGAAATGTAAAAAACATGACTATGGACAGATGAATATCAAAATAATACCAAATGCTGACAACGGAAAAAAGACAATCAAAATAGGACTCAAAAGGGTGAAGGAGACCAAATCTTCTTAGCATAAACTATGTGGCCAGCACTATCCTAAATATTTGACCTATGTCATCTCATCTCTTTCTCACTTTAACTCCATGTACATATTATAATCACCATTTGACGGATGTGGAAATGGAGCCTCTGAGAGGTAAGGGAACTTGCTCATGGTCTAACAGCCAACTAATGGCAAAGTGCAAATGTGAACCCAGGTTCATCTGATTCTAAAGTCAATGCTCTTTCCACAGTAACATACTGCCTGCCTTGGAACACTGAAAAATAATTTGGGGGTGGGGGTAAGATTGGACCATAGAAACTCAAAGGAAGGAAAAAATGTAGAAAGAAGTAATGCATTAAAAAAGGAAAAGGCAGACAATGGGCAAAAAACTAAATGACATCACATTCTGGTTAAAACTTGACATAGTCTAAATGGTCAGAGCAGAGAATTTCTTTTCTTTTTTTACTTAGCTCTGATGAACTGTATCCTGGCCACTGTGGAGTTGAGAGTACTTCATTAACAGTGACAAAGTGAACACAGAAAAGAACAATAAGAGTCAAAGAATTTGACATGTATAAGACTGGCTGAATAAAGTCAGAAAGGCTTTGTATCATGTAAGCAATTTTCAAACACGTTTAACTATATGAGAGAGGTCTTGCTCTCCAACAAGGAAGTGGCAAGGATTGCAGGTAGATGTAGTAGAATGAAAATGAGTAAAGAGAAATTAAGATTAGAAATACATAGCATAGATACTTCTTTGGAGTCAAATTTGGAAGGCTATGAAACGGTCCTTTTAATATTCTCCTTAAGCCGATAATTTCAAGAAATATTTAGAATGTAAGCTCTCTGAAGCCAACAGCCTTGTTTTTGTTTGTTTTTGCCACACTATCTTGGTATATATAAAACACTAAATATTACAGAGTTTTGAATTCTACCAACTAAACACCAAAGCTCACATTACAAAACCACATTAACCAATTACCAAATCCCCGACAAGGCAACCACTGAGTCTTTTTTTTTTTTTCACTTCTTGGATTCATACAAACCATATAAATCATTTTATAAGAAACAGTAGCTAAGAAAGCTACAATTCAAGCTTCCAGGTTTACCAGAAAGTACATAAGCAAGTACAAATTCCAAAATAAATATACTTGAGCTTTTTGCTAAAGAACTAATAGCTGCCAATAACATACTTATCAAGAGAATAAAGTCAGAAAGGCTTTGTGTCATGTAAGCAATTTTCAAACCCATCTTTTATACCAAAGCACCAAACAGCAAGAGCAGTACACCCACTGCTACCCTATCACCTCAAAAATATATTAAAAAAAAAAGAGATGTATAGAAGAAACTAACAGTTAATCTTGAACATTGCTAACAAGAACAGTAAGAGGGCAAACATGGATCATTCAGAGAGAAATATAAAATAATTTGTTTTTATTTTAAAGGTAGCATCTGAGACACTAATTATGGCTGAGTTTCTGTGATTCATCAAACTGCAAATCATTACATTCACGAAATGTCATCTGTTAAACTCAAATTCAGCCCAATACCTAATGAGAAAATGTTTCCAACATTAAGCTACTGACAATAAGTTTCATAAGGCGTTTGAACAAAAGAAAGGTCATTTATGAACTATAGCATTTCCTGTCTGGAACACTTTGATCAAAGCAAAAGATATGTCTCTGAGCCCTGTTCATCATTTAGATTCAACTAAGGTCATCACAGCATAACCACTATCAGGAAAAGAGGACCCGTTAAGTGCCTACACTGTCTACTCTCATATTCTATATGCTAGCAGATCTCTGTGTGTTTTTCTCCATTTATACTATTTTATGTTTCTAAATGGTGCAAAAAGCAGACGAACAAAATACATACTAAGAAAAACTAAAAGACTGAGAAACTTTCCATTTGGGAAATGGAAACACAACTTGAAGGAAACCTCCAAATGATCCAGAACTTACCTGCTTGGCATTTGATGACCCAAACTGTGCTGATACTGGATGCTATAAAAGACAGAAAAATGAAGTAAAGCCTTACCTTCTCCTAACATGCCTTTATTTTCCAACCCCTATATCTGCGATATAACAAAAAGAAAAAATGATCTCCAAGCAGAGACCAAAAGCAAAAGCCCTATACTTTGTGGCAGGAAGATTCGCATTTATTATTATTATTGAAATTGCTTTCTCCTATAATATATCTATTCCAGCTTCATCTTCTCACCACTGAGAACACACTCTTACTACCAGGTACTGAAGATCTTGAAATTACTCCACCTGACAAATCTGTTTCTCACTGTAAATATAACAAATCTACAGTTTCTTTAGCCTTTAAATAAGTGTCCTGTAGGCTGCTTATGGATGAAGTCATGTCATTGCCTAACAATTAGTACAATAAATAATGAAGATTCGCTATAATCTGCAAAAAGTCTCCAATGAAAACTTGCAGGCCAACTAAGAAAAGGGATCAATTCATCCAAAATTGACATACAGCTATCCCTAGAGTGAAACTTGGCAGGATCTATGTTAAAGCCACACAGAAACATTCACAGTCCTTTTTACAAGAGGTGGAGAAGACTGCTCTTGCCACAGATACTGCAGGAAACAATTTGCAAAGGAATGTCATTGTCTAAATTAAACTTCCCTAGTATACCTAAGTTAATCCCCTACTTTTTCTTATTAAAAATTAAAGAAAACCCTTTGATCTGTGATGATGCATTGATCAAGTACAACCCTGCTGCCTGGTTTCATTTCTAATCCAAGATAACACCCCTTAAAATATAGTACACCCTGTTCTACTTCACAGCACTAATTAGGGAATAATTCTAGAACAGGAGGTCAGATAGGCAGCCCACAGACTGAAGACAGCCTGAAGACATGTTATGTTTGGCTTACAAAGTATTTTTTTTTAGTTGAACCAGTCACCAATATTTAAAAATCAGCTGTCTGATTTCTCTTGACAATAGGAAGATTTGGCAATACTTAGCCTACACTCATGCATGGCAATGATCAGCCAGAGCATATTAGCAAAGCAGCTGCCCCTTTTATAGGGGGCGGGCACTCTCCAGTTAACCTCCATCATTCTTAGCAGTTTTAATTAGAACTGGCCCTATTTACTCATTTACATTACCTGCCTGCAAACCCTATAGGCATTTGAGTTTGCAAACCCTGTTCTAATGAAACATTATCTGAATAAATAATAGTAGATGAGTTTGTCAAACAGAAAGAACACTACCCTAAATGGAATGAGCAAGCAAAAGGAAGAAGAGGAGGAAGAGGAAGGGAAAAGAAGAGCATTGGGAGAAGAGAAGAAGAAGGTGGGGAGGGATAAAATGAGAGGGAGAGGAAGGGACAAGTAGAGGGAAGGAGAGAAGAAGCTGTCTACACCTTCAAAGAGCTTACAGTCTAGCAGAGGAGCAGTGGCCAATTTCAAAGCAACAAATTAGTGAATGCAAAACAATGCGACATACAACAAGTAAATAATGTTGAAACAAAAAGTAAAGGTCCTACCAGGTAGGATGGATTTAATAAGAAAAGATCTCCAGAACCTCTAACAAGCAAGGTACTCAACCCAGATTGAAAGAGAGGAGGAAGGTGGATCTTTCAACTGAGGTAAAACATTAAAGGCAAAGAAACAGAAGTGGAAACTAGCAGGGTATAATCAGACAAGGAATGATTAAATGATGAAATGAGTAGATAGAATGAGTAGCTGATTGGATTAACCAGGACAAAAATGCAGAGTACAAGAGTGGAGCAATGCTTGATTAAATGATGTTTCAGACATGCTCAAGTTTCTTTAGTATTTATCTCACTCATGGTCATTGAGGGTACTTTGGAAAAGAATCACTTGGTGAGAAGATACTATTTCAATTGAGCATCTTCTTTTAGAAGCTGGTCTGAAGATAAAAAAGAACGTGTTAATGACTAGGATTTAGTAGATTCCTCTGTGCCTTATTTGTGAACATAATGAAGGAAAAATAAAGGTGATTTTTAAAAAGAGAGATAAGGGAAAAAGGAAATATAATGAAAAAAGTCAAGAGAAAAGAAAGAACAAAAATCAGAGGGTAAGTTTGTCTGAAAGCATTGAAAGCACAAGCTATTAGCCACAGCTGAATATAACTGCCTCTTATCTAGACTGCTCCCCAAATTTCCTGCTCCAAGTGACCTCACATCCGCAGGGCCTCAGCTCATTTATTTATATCAGCTGCCATTTTCCAGGAAGCCCTCTTTGGGTTCCATGTTGCTGGATTTGCTTACCTGAGGTTTCTGGAAAGGGTTTCGCCTGGAAGACTCAAAGGTGGGATAAATTGGTCGGGTTGATGCCCGCTGGGCAGGATCTTGACACACAAATCCTGAGTGGGGAATGCGCAACATTAAAAGCTGCCATTTTCTAAAAAAAATTAACAGGCTACCTGCACCCTCTCTTTAGATGTACAAAGAATTTACAGAGATCCATCCTCAAGAGGATTACGCAGGACTCTCCCATACACATACTCTGCTTGAATTTTGAATTTTGAAACACCACAACTGGAGAGAACCAGGAAAGAAAATATGCAAATAAATCAACCACACTGACTGGGTGCCTAAATTTGATTATTTTTGAGCAACAGATCTAGATTTTTGAAGAACTTCAGAGTAAAGGTGTAAACCACTGTCTTAAATACACAGTTGTTAGTAAAAACAAGTTATTTTAAAGCAGCTTTCTGGGAGGTGACTGGAAATAATGTGGGTTTTTGTTGTTGGTTTTTTTTTTTTGCTGGTGTGTGTGTGTGTGTGTGTGTGCGTGCGTGCGTGCGTGCGTGCGTGTGTGTGTGCGTGTGCGCGCGCGCGCGCTGTTGTTTTTATTGTGAGAATCCAAAAGCAAATAAGGGACCTTGTCCAGCTACATGATCCACTTCTGGAAATGCTGAAGATGATCTACTGACAAGTTTCAAAATGGGCTTTGGGTAGATTTTATATGGCTTAAGAAACTGGACTTGGACTGATTTCACTTGCTTCCTAAAAAGAAGCAGATTCCATCCAAGGGGACTAGAGTAGCTAAGTTTTATAGTTTTGCTGGTACACCAAGTACTATTTGATCTCAAATATATATGACCATGTCTTTTTAGTGTGCTTTAAAAAAAAAAAAATCTGCAACATACTTACCTGACTCCTATCTCCATTTCAAAGTTTTGGCTTCTCTAATCAAAAAGGATGTCTTCCTTTGATTGCTTCAGTTATAATTACTACAGAAGCAACCATGTTGATACCAGCAGAGACTGTCTAGCAGAAACACAGCCAGACTCTTTTGTAACAAGGTTTCTTCACTGGGTTTCACTTTCCCAGCTCGGAGAAAAAGATACTTTCTCCAGATCTTTGTTTAATTCTCTTCCATAGCTCATAATTCCTGTGCCCCAGGTCTCAGCCTTAGTTGTGGTTCTGCCTCAGGACAGGATGGAGCCAGGGGGAGTAGAAACATATAAACACTTCCCTGAAAATATAATTTTTTTTTTTGTACAAAACCTTCAGCAGGGTTCAACAACTGCCAGTTGGCAACATCTATAGAGCCTGACAAAATGGATGCTCTGGTTAACTTTTATGTGAGTTGAATTAAAAAAAAACACTACTTTAAAAAAACAAAAAACACTACTACTCACCTACAACAGTGAACATATCTGAAATCATACTGGCTTTAATCTTTAGGTCCAGAGGTGCATCACTAACAGAAAAGACAAAGAAAAGAGCAATAGATAGGTTTGTAGGTTAATAAAACAGCTGCCCTCTAAAGGGCCCCAATATTGCAGTTTCCAAATGTCAGTGAAGAGCAACTCATAAAGCACATGGAATTCATGGAAAAAGAAAAAGAAACCTGGCAAATATCCTAGAAATAAAAACCTGGTGTTAAACTTGTCCTCTCTGAGGCAGGCCCAGCACCCAAGGCCCTGGATTCCCTGACAGGGAATCATATTATTCCTGAAGGTCTCGTGCAATTCAAATTTTGCCTGAGTCAAAAATACTGTTTCGTTAGCACTGTGAATTTTAGAACTTCAAACTTTTAATATGCTTTTCTGTGAGTATGCCTGCCATTCAAATTATTTTTTACTGCTGTAATAGTCAAATCACATTCATATGCAAAAGAAAAAACTTTGGCCACCTTTGCACTTTTTTTAAGACTTCATTTTCTGTTCTAAATCCATCTTTTTAGGCTTGTGAATGAAGGCAAAAAAATAAATAAATAAATACAAATACCAAAATGTCACCAGAAGATGCAGCAGGGATCCACATGGAAACAGAAACAACATGGCCCGAAAGCAAACGGCCTCCCCCTGGCAGTGACTGCCATTCTTGGCTTTTGGGTCGAGGTGTTACTCCACGAGCCAGCCTACCCTGGCTGCTGTACCCATGCATCACTCTGGGGATCTCTAACATTGTACACCATGCCTTGCTGTGCAGTCTGCGAAAGGCTGACTTAACAAAAAATGTAGCATAACTAATCTGTAATACCTAGCTTCACCTTTCCATTGAAGCTAAGCCAAACTCCCATCCCACAAAACAGTCCATCTGTCTTTATTTGATTAGCTGGTATTTTGCCAATATCTCTCATCCTTAAAAACTCAGAAGCTGGGTGCTCTCAGGAATAAATCTCTAGGGTTCTATCACTGTTTAGAAAAGTACATAGCTAATAGAAATTCTGGCTATAGCTGAGGCTATAAGCCGAATCTTCTGTTATTGAAAAGCATCTTTCTTTCCTTCTTCTAAACAATAGTTTAGTTCAAAAAAAAAATGTTTTTGAAGATTGCTTAAAGTTTTTAGATTTTAATCTTAGATGGACAGCAGAACATGGGACAAGGAAAAAGAACCAGATATTATCTATACTATAGCTTTGTAGGTTAAGTATAGCATATTTGGATTGGACTCTATATAAATCTTTGGTAACAAAGGGAATATAACACCTTATGTATTTCTTTCGCCACAGTAAAAAACCTAAAAAGTTTAAAACAAAACTGGGGACAAAAATGAATGCAAAAATCATCCCTAGGAAACTCAGTAGACAGTAATCATATACTGGAAATTGACTAAGAAAGATAGGGATCTAGGGTAACCATACAGACTTTGAAAACATACCACAAATCCCCAAATTTAGAGATTCTAGTTATCCTTATCTAAATAACCAGGTGGAAAAAAACTCCCAGTGTCGAGACCACCACCCACCCACCTACCCCCAAAAAAGTGTTTTAGTCCCCTCTTTGAAGGTTTGTCCTTTTCTAGTTGATGGAACTAACTTACCAGGCCAAAGAAGGAGAGAGATTCACTTCCAACAACCATGGCTTCAGAGTGGAATCTATGAGCACATCAAAGCCATAGAGTTCTAGAAATGTAACACAATATACAAGATCATTTTCTATGTCACAGCCTAACAAACATCTGGAAGATTCAATCCAATCTACTCCCATCAGACATCTAGAAATTCGCTGAGTATAAATAGTAAATGGAAGTAGAAACAGAGACTCTCTCAAGTTCAGTAGAAATTAATCAAGTTCCAGGGATAATAAAACAATGCTATAATATTCCACTGTCTTTATCAACCACTACTGATGCTTCTGAGTTGTAAGCACGAGCATGATTCTGCTTCGCTTATATGTAAAAAATGGTGGGAAAAAGAATGAAACAAGTGCATTCAACAGCAATGCTGCTTCAGGCTTGCTCTGGATTGTTCTCCCCACTCTCCAACCCCACCATCCCCACTCTGACCTCCCTGCAACATTCTGAAAAGAGAAAAATCTACTGAAGGCATCTCTCTGGGAGCCTGCCACCATAATTTTCCTAAACCAAGATCTTGCTTTCGCAAGCTAGGTGGAGAAGACATCTAAGTGCAAAATACATTTATTCTTTCCCCTCTCCCATGGTTTCAATTTCTTTTTGAAGGCAGAAAATAAAGTACCCTGGCCCAACATAGACAGACAGAAGAAAGGGGAGGGAGCCAATGGCAGCAGAGCAGAAGAACTGTGACAAGCTGTCTCACACCACTAATGTTATTAAAGAGGTGAGGGAGCTGGAGATGACACTTCCAGGGCTTCTGGAGTCTTGACTGATTCCTTCCCCATAACTTCCTACCTATTGCAAGGAACAAAAGAAGAACCATGAGCAGCCTTTTCTCCCAGAATGTCAGGCTTTATTTAATAAAAATTCAGAGATTAGAGGTTAAGTTTGGCGCCTCAGCTGGCAAATTTCACTCTTATTGTAACTAAGACCTCTCTACAGAAGTCCCAGTAGCACAGTAGTCCTCCTTGGTGTACATATATACCAAATATATCAGACTCTTGGAAGGTCCACTTGCTCCTAAACATCTGACCCTTGTGTCTTTCAATAAATTATTTGCACCTTTTCTTCAAGAGAGTAGACTAGCTTCTCTACAGTTGGATCAGAGGCTACGTGCCAGAGTTCCTACCCACAGCACACAACCAGGTATTTTCCAGAAATTGATTCTGAAAAAAATTTCCTTACTTCAAGAAGGATTTTTTCATTTCCTAAACCTCTCAAAAATAAATGCAGACTTCTAAAAAGATGGACCCAAAGCCTCTGTTTTAGAACACAGAATGCAAGAAGAGTCAAGTTATATGATGCAGTACCAACAATCCTAGAATAGGAGAGGCCTGGGCCGTCCTCTTGTCTCTACTGTTTACTGACTGTGGAACTTGGGGGAATCATTTCTCTCTTTGAGATTTCTTTAGCATCTTTTGGCTTCCTCTATGACTCACCATGTGTCAGTATCTGTATGCACTCAGCTCTGTCCAGAAATCCTGTTTATGCACTATGGATTCAGGGAGGCATGCATATTCTAATTATCTTTAGGGAAGAGTTTCTCTGGCTTTTACAGTAATTATTTAGGATTCTGTTTAATTTGCAAAAGTAGGCATATATAAACTATATAAACTATAAAAAGTTTTATACATCAACTATAAGAGAGTTTGAATAGGATTACCTTCATGTAACCATGCAAAAGTCACACTATTATCTATGCTTTAAAATGCAAATAAAAGGAAGCTCCTTCACTTATCTTCTTTAAGTATCAAATTCACAGCTTTCATGCCCAGTACATCTTCTGAATATTTTACCTAATCTTCAGTTATCCCACAGAACATAACAACTCCTTTAACCTGAAAAAATATTTGGGTTATAGTACTAAATAAGATATGTAAAAGGAAAAACCTAATTGCAAAATCTCCAAGTTCATGTCAACATTACACAAGAAAAGATGCAATGTGAGACTGACTCAAGAAAAATAACGTTTTCTTCAGCTTTTAAAAGCTAAAGCACAGATTCAAATGTTTCATAAATGGGTAATATTATTCATAACAATAGTACAAGAAACAGGATGGGAATAATGATTAACGCACTTATTGATGAGGTTTGCAAAATCAGCCACAAAGATAAATTCAAACCAGAATAACCATCAATGAGACCCACGATTTAAACACCTCACGTTAAGCAGCCACCACATTCACTTAACTATTTCCCAAAATTAGAGGCAAATTCCAAAATCTCAGCTGGCAGACTGAGAACCAATATTCTAGAGAAGTAAGAAAAAGAAATGACTCAAAGAGGGAAAACACCCTTCACAATGCCAACTCCATTTTCACTCAGGTGACTAAAATTTGTCAATGCTAAACAATCTCCATGGCACGTGTCCTCAAACAAAAAAATCAACCTTGAATCTGTGTCTGGATGTGTATCAGGCTTGCATCTATTTACCACTTAAGAGAGAGGCAAGCAACAGACCGGTATGTAACAGCACTACAACATGGTACAAAGCCCACCTCACCTAGGAGGCTGGAATTGAAGAAAAGGAATGGGTGAAAAGACAATTGTTGTATCAGGTTTATCTTTTAAAATTAATAACTCAGCCTAAGAAAAATAATTTGGGCCCTTGGCAAGTAACTAGAGTCCTTATAATGACCCTTTTAACTTATAGACTGGCCTTGTCTGTGGACATTAAAGATTTTAAAAGGTACGACAAAAAAATAGTAGTTTGTCCTGCAAATATTAAATCCCCTCATCTTTTAATGTGTGTTTTAGTAGCAGAAGTCTAGAATTTCAAAACTTGAGTATCCAGGATGAGATATACCCAATGTTCCTGTCATTAGTGGGTGCAAATATCCTAGGCTTTTCCAGCTCTGACAGTTACTGGACCCTGCTCCTTTCTTTGTTTCTCTGTGTAGGCTTCATCATGACAGAAAGTCAAGTATTTTTGAAGGACTGCTGCTACCACCTTATCCAACTACATTTCCCCAAAATAAATTTCCTTGCTAAGAAATAATATTTTCTTCAGCCTCCAACCAAACCACAACAAACTTGAAAATTGTAACAGTGAGTCATAAGACAACCTCCTACTCCACGTAAACTCC
>PVKY010010154.1:0-12811 GCA_004027775.1 Bradypus variegatus
GGCCTGACCACACCACACCCCTCAGCCCGGGCTCCGGAGTGCCCACACCTCTGGGTCACAGCAAGCCCAGGTTCCGTCCTGCTGAGGACTGGGCGAGCGTGGAGTTGGACGCTGTCTGAGTAAGTGGAGGTGGGGAAGGCAGGTGGCATGCTGCGGGCCGGGTGGGGTCAGGGGTACAGGCTGGGTCTGCCCAGGAGCCCACACCTGCCCGGGACCCACCCCCGCCCAGCCTTTACAGAGGAGGAGACAGGTCCCTAGTTTCCTGAGATGTGAACAGTCCCAGGCGAGTGCAAGGAGCGGCCGGCAACCGCCCAGGAGCCCGCAGGCAACTGCTCACCGGGGGCAGGAGAAGGAGTGGCGACGAATCCAAATCCCCCCACCCTGGGGGCCTCCTGGGGGATCAGCTCCTTGCCGTCGGGGCCCACCTTGCCCTGTTTGTGCTGGAACGACAAGCAGAAGTGGATGTGGAGGTCCAGGGCACTGCAGGCCAGAGGCACCCCCTGCCCCCCCAAAGCTGGCCAACAGGCAGACACACAGGGATACCCTGCAAACAACCCCCTCCTCCCCTGGGGATGGAGAAGAAGGAAGGAAGGAGATCCCCACTAAAGACCTGGAGGGCCTGTCGGGGGCATTCCAAGCCAGGAGGCCCCGTCCTCACACCCAGGCCAGGGGCCCTTGGGCTCGGGCACCCCAGTCCCCATTGGCCACCATCAGGGGTTTCTGACCCCAGGCTCCCGCAGGGGCCTGCCAACCACGGGTGCCCCTGCCCTGGAGTCTCTGGAATGGGCCCCCATGGACCGCCTCCCTCACCTCCAGCCCCTGGCCCGAGTCCTGGGCTCCTGCGCCCCCGCCGCCCCGGCCGCTCACCTGTGCGTTGAGGGCAGCCGCCTGCTGCAGCTGGGACCGGCTCAGGGCCTGGCTGAAGGGGTCCCCGAGGAAGCGGGTGTTCCTGTGCACCACCTGCCGTGGCTTCTGAAACAGCTGCTCCTCGTCAGGGACGCCTGGCGGGGCGGGCAGAGGCGTCAGCAGGCGTCAGCGGGGGAGGGCAGCTGCACCTCGGCCAGCGGCTGGGCAGCCTGCGGGAGAGGAGCAAACTCCCTTTCCCTCGGCCAAGTCACCCCAGGCAAGCCGAGGCATCAGGCTGGTCAGACGCTGCAGCCACGGAGCCCAGGCGAGCTGGGGAGGGCCCCGCTCCCCCGCCTACCTCACCTGGGGCCAGCTGCCCCCTCCCGAGGCAGACCAGGACCAAGGCAGCTGTGGCCCGGAAGGCCAAAGGCCAGAGCACACGCCACCCCCAATGGCCCAGCTCTGCCCCACGTCTCCCCACATGGCTGCGCCCACTCACCCTCGGGGTAGTACATGAGGGAGTTCTTGGCCTTGTACTTCCAGGTCTCCACTCCAGCCTGGCTGCTCTCGATGGCCTGGCGCTCTGCCGATGGGAGCATGAGGTTATCCTTCTGCCTCTGCAATCGCGTGGGGAAGATAGGGTCAGAGGCCCCCGGAACTGCACCCCTGGCCCCGAGACTCCCCGCCCCCAAGAGAGGGTGCCTATGCCCCAACGCCCAGGGACACCTTCTCAAACTCCTCTTCGGCCTGATAGAGCCAGGCATGGCGTGCCCGGCTCTTCTCCTTGGCCACCTCCATGACCTCCTGGAAGGAGGCATTGTCCTCGCTCGTGTAGCGGCTCAGGAAGACATCCAGGCTGGGCAGCGGCTCCTTCCCCTCCTCCTCTCCAGCATCTCCTGCTCAGGGGTCGGAGGTGGGGGACACGGCACCGTCAACAGCACGTACAGCTGGCTCATCCGTCCCAGGAATCACGTCGCCCTGCAAGGAGGGCCGGAGTGCCCACCCCAACCCCTGTTCCCGGGTTTATCCATGGGAGCCCACCCCACCAGAGGACACGCTGCCTGAGACCACCCCCAGTGCCCCAGCCAGCTCTCCTGGTCTGCCGGATGCCCAGTGAAGTGAGCAACCTGATTCAGAACAGAAGGGAACGTAAACAGGCTTTCCAGCAGGGCTGACGGGATCCCAGCAGGCTCCTCCCCACCCAAACAGCCCCAGCCCTTCAGGATCTGCCTCCAGAGTCCCCACTGCTACGGAATCTACCGGGGCCTCCCAGAGCAGGGCCCTTCTCCCTCCCCAGGGTCTCTTTATCCTGACCCCTCCTCCCTCCTGCACCTGTGATACAGGCACTGCTGTCACCTGTCTCCCAACTGCCAGCAAGCCCCAAAGGCGGGTACCCCACATGACCCACTGGTCCAGACAGGACCTCACACATACACAGTCACAATCGCCACCCCTATCCCCAAAAGCAGCTCCCTGCTGAAGTCACACGGCAGGTGACCCTTCTCTTCCTATTCTAGTGAGTTCCGAACACCTACTCCATGTGACACTGTGCACAGAGCACAGTGGTTACAGTTCAAGACTTGGAATCAAGACATGAGGATTCGAAGCCCCCTCTGCCACCCATTCTCTCTCTGAGACCTGCAGAAGTCACAGCCTTCCTGAACCTTGATTTCCTTGTCTGTAATCATGAACGACAGTGGCACCTACCGCTTAGCCGGGTGAAATTTCAGTGTCTAGGATCTGCCAGACGCCCCCACCCCTGACTCAGGTGCCACAATTCAAATAGAGAACTGAGCCCCAAGGACATGACTCAGTAGACTGTGTGGCCGGCAGGAAGAGCTGGGCTACGACGCAGAGGCAGCGATGCTGGCAGGAACCCCCGGGGCACCCATGTGGGCACAGCATCTTAGAGACTGGAACCCAGCAGAAAATGACACCCACCTGCGAGCACAGTGACACCCTACCAGCAACAAGATTAACTGAGTGTGGCAGAGTCGCAACAGCGTGCTCCTGAGTGCCGAGAAGCCTGCCACCTTCCAAGTTCTGATGTCAGGCAGCACTCAAAGGCTCTTCCCTGACAAAATCCCCCAGGAAAGGTGGGCTGTACCACGTACACCTGCATGTCTCACACCCCAGTAACTGTGCGGAAGAAGACAGCTCATCCATTCATCCACACGTGTTTCTTCAATGCTATAGCACATCAAACGCACCGTTCGGGATGCTGAGGAGGCAGAGGGATGCAAGACCAAGTCCCTGCTCTCCAGAGGTGATGTTAGGGACATAGACAATAAACAGGTAAAAATGCTTTCTTCAGTGTTATACCCTACATTAGGGGGTGGGGGTGGGGAAGGCAGGAGGGCAGAAGTGCCATTACTTGACACTGGCAGTCAGGAAAAGCTTTCTTGGAGGGCACCACCTGGGCAGCGAGTTAATGGAGAAGCAGCGAGAGGGAAGTAACTGGGGAGACGTGACTGCTGCGGAGGGGCCTGGGACTCCCAGGGAAGCGGATGTGCGTGTGGCAAGCAGTTGTGGGGAGCAGCCCACCCAGCAAACAGTCCACACAGCAAGCTGCACACACAGCCATCTACCCACATAGTGAGCAACCCAATGTGGAGCCAGTGTTATTCCCATCTACACAGGATGGCCAGAGGCTCAGAGAACAGCCCTGCATTTGTCAGCTCGACCTAGAACTTTCTGTCTCCTGGACCAGTGCTCTTTGACCCCACAAGTTGCCTTCTAGGAAAAGAGACCCCTCAGTGTCCCACGTCACTCCTGAGGACCTGACAAGATGAGAACCCCCGGTCAGTCCACCTTGTGACTGAAAGCAAACACTCACTCACCTTCCTCCGGCCCTCGGCCCCGGCCCCGAGGCTTGGTGCCCCCCGTTCCGGGGCCTGTGTGCACCTCAGGGGTCTCAAATGTGGCTGGAGTCACATCTGGGGGATGAGAGGAGGCAGGGATTACAGAGAGCCTGGCAAGAGCTCAGCAGTCTTTCCCCTCTGCCACTCGCAGCGTCCTCTTACAGGGTGGCGGGGGCTCTCGGGACATCTTGCCCAGGGCAGAGCCAAACTTGATGGCGATCTGGCGCATGCGCTCCAGGTCTCCATTCTCCTCAGCCTCCAGGTACTCCTTCTGTGCCTGCAGCTTCTCCACGTCGGGAAAAAAGTCCCTCTGGATGACTGTCTGGAGGCCCTGTCAGGAGAGATGACGACAAAAATCAGAGCCGCCCCTGGGTGCCCTGCCTCAGTACACCAGCAGCTATGCTAGTGCCCTGGCGACAACATCCAACCCTAATAAACTCTCCTCCAAATTCCACAAAACCCTTCCTGCTCCCTCTCACTAACTGGTCGTTCTCATGCTCCTTTGCTGGCTCCACCTCCACACCGGCAGGTCCAACACGGGTGATGCCGCCAGGAGAAAACTTCCAATCTAAACGCTTTTCTTCAGTCAATCCGTGACTCACACCGCTGCCGCGACGTGAGACTCTCCAGTCTGCACCTCCACACCTGTACACCTGCTATATACCTCAGAGGAATCCCAAATTTAGCAGACCTATGACAGAACTGGCCTCCTTCGCTCCCGCGCCAGCTTCTCCTACGTGTTCGCAGTAGGACCGACTTCTACTTAGAGTCGTCAGAGGCCCACGCGCTCGACGGTGCGGCCCATTTCCAGGAGCCCCAGCCTTTGCAACTGCCCCGTCGCTCTCCAGAAAACCCTCCCCGCCACCATCCTCCGCATCTGTCAGATTCCTACTCCCGCTTTAATAAATCTTCCTTCTCTGAGCCCCGCCCCGAACAGACCAACCTGCCCCCCTCTGCCCCCGGGCGACGCTGGCAGCGCCTCTCTCATCAGACACCTCTGTGCTCCGTGCTTGCTTGCCCTTCGGGGCTTCCCACGGCCCCCAGGGCCGGGACCAGGCCGCTCGACCCCCGCGAGGAGACTGAGGAGCCACGGCCGAGAGGAGGGCCGCAGGGGCGAGCCCCCCTAAGACCAGGAGGTCGCCGGCGTCCGCACGCGGATCGTACCTCGATATACTCCTCCTCGTCCAGCACCCGCTGCTTGCCCGTCACGGCCTCCGCCGCCCCCGCCGCCCGCTTCCTGCGCGGCCCGGGCGCCTCCGGGAGCAACAAAGCCCCACCAGAAGCGCCCGGAGTCTCCATCGCTATCCCAGAACTGCTCGGGCGGCGGAGGCGCGCTATGGGCTCGGGAGGGGGCGGGACTGCGCCCAGTGCGCAGGCGCTCCTCACGGACGGCCAACGAGGGAGCTGGGCGTCGCCGCCGGCCCGCGCTCCGTAATGACGTCACCACGGAGCGGCGCCTTGGGGGAGTTGTGGTTTTGCCCCGCCCCGCGCTGGTGGTGAGCTTCTGGGCTGCGGACACCAGGTGGCGCTGTGGAGGCGGCGGGGAAGTGTCCTTCACGCTCGTGGTGAAAAAATCCCAGCGCTGCGGAAGTGCAAGGACGCGGAAGGCCAATTTCCCCCAAAAAAATCACTGCGCGGACTTAGATGTTAACAAAAACACACTCTTAGGGAAATTTGGTTATAGATGCCTTTCCAAGTTTTAATTCAAACTTTACGTAAAAAAAAGTATCCTAAAACAACTGACAGTTATCTAACAAAAGAAAGAACAAAAAAGGAAAAGACAATGTTTCAATAAAGAAATGCCTGCTAAAGATTCTCAGGCCCCTGAATGGCAGCAAAGTGAGCCTCCCAGAAGAGGCTCATTCCCACTGAATTAGACCAGAAAGTTGCCTAAGCATTTATCACAAATGATCATTTCTTCCCCAAACAAGTTGTGCATTACGCCAAACAAACAAATTCTGCCCCAGAACAATTTTTGTACAATTCTGCTTCATCCTTCACTCGCCGGGGACTCCACTTTGATGGCTCCTGCTTCTCACAAGGCTGACAGTCCCAGGGGGAAGACGGACAGTTAGATCATCACACAAACAGGTGTAAAATTGCAGGGCTGACAGGTGTAAAATTGTGCTTGGGGAGTGTGATCTAAAGGGGAGATCATGGGAAGTTTTCCTGGGCTGGAAGTGACTGCAGATCTGAAGGATGGACAGGCATTGAAGAGGAAAAACCTTGCACAAAGGGCAAGCTCCAAAGACTTTTGGATAAACAGAGTGCAAGGAGGAGTGGGGTGTGAGAACAGCCCAGGGGGGCAGGGCCAGCGTGAGGAATTTTGTCTTTATTTGAGGAGCAATGGGAAGCCCTTAGAGGGCTGTAGGCAGGAGAGAGGCACGGTCAGATCTCAGCTCTGGCTTTGATGAAGAATGAATGACAGAAGTGTGGGAGAGGGTGTGCAATTGTCAACGCGATCGATGACGGAGGTTCACAGCAGGTTGGTGCAGTTGAAGCTGGAAAGAGGATCGATTCTGGGATTATTTCAAGGTAAAAATGACTTGCTGTGGGCTTGGGGATGGTGGGTGAGGACAGGACAAAGCTCCTCTTGGATAAGGCAACCCTGAGGAGCCTGCAGGCTTCCATGAGCGATGGTCAAGAGGGACAGGTGGACATGAATGTCCAGCTTGGGGAGAGGACTGGGCTGGCAGAGAGATGAAAATCGGAGCCCAAGGGTGGGAGAGAATGGAGGCGAGAGGGGGGTGTGCAGCACTGAGCCACACCTGAGGACGCTGTATGGCAGTCAGGTGGGAGAGATGAGCCAGGGAAAGGGCAGCTGTAGAGAGGAAGGAGAGAAACCCCTGAAAGGTCACCTTGGGCTGGCCCCGTCCTCCACAATGACAGATGGCATCAAACCAGGGAGGTCAAGGGGCCTGGAACCCAGTCAGATGGTGCCATCTCCAAGGGCCAGGCCAGGAGTCTAAGGGAGAGCTTCGTGCGAGCCGGAGAGAGAACACAGGTGTGAGGTACCTGTCCTGGAGGCACCCGGCAGAGCTGGGGCCACCACCGTGCCAGCCTGCTGTCACCCGGGCAGGCCAGCCTGGAGTGTCCCCGGAAGCTGCAGCCTCAGCTTCTGCACGTTTTAAGGATGGAGTGTCTCCTGCCAGAGAACACCCTACCCCACCCAATCTTTCCAGGTGACAGCACAAGATCCCCCAGCCACAAGACAGGGCTGCGAGATACCTCTGGGAGAACCGAAGCCTTGTTTCCACGCTGCTCTTCACCCTGGGACCAGGATGGGGGTGTGCTGCGTGGGCTGCCCCCCTGACCCAGCCTCCTCTTGCCCCACCCTGGGGTGGCAGGGCTTGACTGCTGTGAGCAAGGCACACACCACACCCTAGAAACCTCTCCCCCAAGGGGTGCCAGCCAAGGGGTCAGCAGCACCCGGGCAACCCCTCAATCCTTTGCACCTGGCCCCCCAAAACAGGGGAAGGAAGAAGGGGCAGGGTGACACCCGGGTGTGGAAGCCGAGCCCCCAGCACACTTGGGACCGTGGGCTGCTTATTTATTTCTCAGTGTCAGCATGAGACTCCCAGAGGAAGGGGCTGGCAAGGGGGCTTCTGGGGATCACATCCCTAACCCTTCTTATTCTACAGCTCTGGCCCCCCCAGGCCCCACGTAGAACCCGCTAGCAAGGCTAGGACCACTGCATTCACCATCCTCAGTGCCCGAGAGGCTGCAGGGCAGGGGGTTTCTGTCAAGGAGGGGCCCCCCTTCCGGACATGGGAAGGAGATGCCACCGGTTGGTTGATTTGATAAAGGGGGTGATTCCATTCCCAGGCTGGAGTTAGTGCCTCCTGGGGGCGCCCCAGAAGCCGTGCCTTCCCTGCTTTCCCAAACGCGCCAAGGGGCTCTGTGCCCAGGCCGCAGGCAGCTCTGGGGACGGAGAGGGACCTGCGTCCTCTCCCGGCTCCTCCTCGGGTAAGTCTTCCTCTCTCCCAGCCGCCCCTGCAGGACGCGCGGACAAGCCCGGGCAGGAGTGAACCCCAGAATCTTCAGCAGCTCTCCTTGGGGGGCTTCTTGGCTCCGGCCAGGAGCCTCGCGGCCGCCGACGCGCGCTTCTGGTGTCGCCACTTGGCCCGGCGGTTCTTGAACCAGACCTGGCGAGGGGGAAGGAGGGCTGGCTGCGCGGGGCTGGGGACCCCGGGTCGCCCCGCCCTTCTCCCCCTTCCGCCGCTCCGCGCGCTCTGCTGAGATCCCCAAGTGCGGGAACACCAGCGCGCACCAGGAAAAAAGAAAAAAGAAAAGTTTATAACAAAGGAAAAAAAACTAGCCTCATCTCCTCTCCCCGCTACCGCCAGTGATACCTTCCCGGCCCGCGCATCTTGCCGCTCCTCCCTCCTCCAGCGCGCCCAGGCCGGGCTCAGGAAGAGAGGGAGGGACGGGAGGGACGGAGGGCGGAAAGCAGGAAGGGAGGAAGGAAAGAAGGGAGGGAGGGAGGGAAGGAAGGCCTGTCCCGGGCCCCTCGGTAGGCTGCGGGCACCCACCTCCACGCGCTCCTCGCGCAGGCGGATGCGCCCGGCCAGGCGCTCGCGGGTGCCCACGTCGGGGTACTGGTTCTGCACGAAGAGCGCCTCCAGGGCCTGCAGCTGCTCCTCGCTGAAGATGGTGCGGTGGCGCCGCGTGCGCCGCTGCGGGCCCGGGCCGCCCACGGTCACGGCCACGGCCACGCTGGGCAGCGCCCCGGGCTCCCCGGACGGCACGGGCAGCGGGGTCCCCGCGGGCCCCAGCCCCAGCCCCGGCGGCCACGGCAGCCGCGCGCCTGCGGGCCCCGGACCCTGCCCCCGGCGCGCTGCCCACTCCCCCGGCCCGACGGCGGGCGCCGGGGACCCGCGGGGGGCGCGGCCGCAGCAGCAGAAGCAGGCCGCAGCCTCGGGCGCCGCGGGGCTCCCGGGCTCCCCGGAGCGTGGCGCGGGGCTGGAGCGGGCCGCAGGGCTGCGCTCGGCTGGGCTGGAGAGGATGTGCTCGATGGAGAAGGCGCACGGCCGCCCCGGGCCCCCGCGGCTCGCTGCGCCCCCCGCCGCCGCCGCCGCCGCAGCCATGCCCGCCAGCCCGCCAGCCCGGAGCCGCCGCCCGCATATATACGTCGGGGGAGCGCGCGGTAATCCCCGGGCCGGTGCCGAGGCCACGCGGGCTAATCCCCGCGCCCGCGACGTGCGCGTTAATCCCCGGCGGCCGCGGGCCGGGAAAACCTGCCACGCATCGGGGCGCGGGAGCCGGTCGCGGGGTGGGGTGCTGTGGCCGCGACGGGAGGGCCCGCAGGGGGGCTCGGCGCTCGCATGTCGGCTTTTCTGTCCCACCAGCGGCCGGCAGACCGCTGGCAGGGAGCCCCTTGGAGAACGCGACGCCCCTTGTCCTGCGGTCACTGCGGTGGGGGCTCTTCCCTGGCCCTCCCGAGGTGGGTGAGGGAGTCTGGGGGTCCCACCCGGCCCCCGCCGTACCCTGCCCCCCAAACTGCTGGTCTCTAACCTCAGTTGTCCCCCCATTCTCCCGCAATCCCACCACCCTTCGGCTCCAGATCTCCCCTCTCACTGGAGACGGGGCCTCAGCTTCCTGAACCGTCTGGGCAGGAGCTGCTGACTCAACTCCTGTCCCAGGAGGTCCCAGAAGAGGGTGCCCCAGGTTTGGCAATCCAGCAGCTCAGAGATGGCTGTCTCCTCTGTGTGTGGCCCTCCTTCTCCCCGCCACCTGCCTCGTGGTTGCAGGATGGCTACCACAGCCCCAGAGCTCCCATCTCTTCCCACATGTCCCTTTGAATGACTGTGGGAACCTCTCCCTGCAGACATCCCACACAGAGCCATGGCACACACACGTGCCTGAGCCAACCATGATGCCCAGGCGTGCTCCTCCATTAGATGAGGGGAGCATGTGGGCTCAACCACCCACGCAAGTCAGAGTCGGGCTGGGAAGGGGGCAGCAGTGACAGTGGTCAGGGAGGCCACCACAACGTCTGCTGGGCCCTCCTGCTCCCAGCCCTGGCTGTTCCTTCACCTCTCCCTTCTCACCCTTGGTAACCTCCTCCAGACTTTGGCTACCATCTTTGTGACAATGACTCCTAAATCCTTACCTCTAACCTGCTCTCTGCCTCCACTCTAGGATTGTGCCTTCTGAAGCCAGCTCCACTGTTCCATTTGGGTGGCCAGGTAGCATCCTCTGGGCACCAAGTCAGGGATGAACCTGTTCCTTATCCAATATTCTCCATCTTGGTGGTTTTAGAACATGTCATAGATTCTTTGACCCTCCTCCCTTCAAGAATTGGAGTCTAATTCCTTTCTCCTTGGCCATGGACTGCTCTTGTTGACTCATTTCTTACCATCAGGATGCAGCCAAGTCACCTTGTGACTTCCAAAGCTAGGTTAGATGGCTGGGTGACCGAGCTGCTGCCTCTGTCTCTCCCTTTCTCTCTCCCTCCCTCCATCCACATCTCTCTCTCTCTCCCTCTCTCTGCCCCCCCACCCCAGTATGTTTGCTCTCCGAACCCAGCCACCATGCCATGAGACGAGTAGCCGTTCCCACCAAAGCCCCAGCTGAAGTAGCCAACAGCCAGCATCCAGCACCTACCTACAAGCAAGCGAGGAGGCCTTCCATTGAGTCTGGCCTCAGCCCCCACCCAACTGTAAGCCTGTGAGAGGGCCAACGTGTGGGCCACCCAGCTGAGCCTGACCTCCAGGTATGAGGTGGTTTCTTACACAGCCCCAGATACACCAGGACCAGCTTTGGTACCGGAGGTGGGGTGCTCTCAACTCGTTGGCTCTGGGGCCGGGCAGAGGGTGGGAGCTGGAAGGGCCTTGCTGAGGCCAAGATGAGGACTTAGAGGAAAGCAAGAAAAATGTTCTTGGAAGATGGAGGAAAGGACACTGTTGTGAGGTAGGGGCAGAAAGTTTAGCAACACCGTCACCTGTGGAGGAATAGGATATAGACATTGCACCCAATGAAGGAGATGATTGGCTAAGCTTTCCAGACAGAGTTTGAAGGTACCGGTTGACTTCTAGTTTCCTGTGATAAAATGAGTGGAGAGAACTGAGCGGAAGAACAAACTGCTGACTCTAAATAAGCCAGATTATAAAGCTAAACATACACTTACTGTATGAACCAGGAATGAATGCCACTCATAAGTATTTACCCCAAAGAAATGAAAACTTCTATCCACACAAAAAGCTGTACACACAAGATTGGAGTAGCTCTTTGTATAATCACCAAAGCTTGGAAACAACCCAAATGTCCATCGACGGGTACACGGATAAACAGACTATGGGCCTTCCAGACGATGAACCCTACTCAGCAATTAAAAGGAAGGTACTATTGAGAAGCCCAGACTGAGAAAGACACATACATCAACACGGATGAATCATAGACACTAGACCAAAAGAAGGAAGCTAGTCCCCAAGAAAACATGCTGTGTAATTCCATTTATATCACATTCTGGAAAAGGCAAAATTATAGCGATGGCAAACAGAATAGTGGGTGCCAGGGACTGAGGGGGGCAGGGTGAGGGAGTTTTTTGGAGATGAAAATGTTCCATATTTTGATTGTGGTGGTGGTTACAAGGATTATACGTGTTTTAACACAGAAGCGTAACACCAAAAAAAAAAAGTCGATTTTGTTAGAGAGTTGCTGTTTGGGGTCATGGAAAGGTTTTGCTCATGGATAGTGGTGACGGAAGCACAACATGGTGAATTAACATCACGGAATTGTACACTCGTAAGTGGTTAAGATGGGACATTTTTAGGTCATATATATGTCACCAGAATAAAAAGAGAGTCACATTTACTGCATGTTAATTTTTTAAAAATTCAATGAAGTTAAAAGAAGCCAGAGTTTATTACATTTGAAAGAAAAACTGTATCTCATCCCCAGGCTCTAGATGACAAATGATTGTTAAGTTAAGAAATGGGTTTGGGACAAAGATCAAATCCAGAAAACAAGGTATGAAGACAAAGCCAATGATCTGATGGCAGAACCCTTTGTTCAGTCCTCAGACAGAAACTCAGGGGTGCTTCATCCACCCTGTGAAGCAAAGAAAAGTGCTCCAAGGACCCAAGGATCTTGGGGTTCAACAGTCGAGACCCTAAGAGTCTCAGGGTCCTTTTCCCACAGCCCAGATTCAAGGGTCCAGAGGGAATCATCAACTGATACATCTGACGGGCACTGGGGGGCTCCGGGTGGGGCCCGCAGTCTTGACCTCATTATGCCCCCACCCCCACCCCGCGCTCAGCCCTGAGTGCTTCTCAATCAAACCCAAACCCTGCGTCCAAAATTCAGACCCTTCTTCTCCAGAGTTCTGGTTGGTCACGGTTTCTGGGGAAAAATACACATTTACAAGTGAGTGGGACAAACAGTAGCCCCTGGCTGCTTACATTGGTTTGGAGGCTGGAACTAGGAATTGCCCTCTCCACCGCCCTCCACCCTTTCTAGATCATTCTCCTGTGGCAGCACGTGGGCTCACCGGTGTAGCTGGTTGGGGTCCTCACCACTGGGTGTCTGAGCTCCTGGACACCACACCACGTCCGCCTCAGGCTGTGGCAGTGTCATGGCACATTCACAGTGACCCCGGGCCCCTGGGACCCAGAGGATGGAAAACACAGATTCCCCAAGTCAGTCCCTGAGAGTGACAGGGACGGAGCCCCTACCCCACCCCTGGGCTGGAGCCCACATGCTCCAGGCTGGAAACAGTCGCCCCAGCTTCATCAGTGGCTCTTCAGATGCCCCCTCCCTGGCTTCCTTCTCTCCAGTCTCCTCATCTTGCTCTCTCCAGATCCCAGAACCAACAAGCTAAACCATTTGCTAACTCCTAGGTTCCCGTATGTGCATTAGCTCAGCCATGCCTCTCCCACCCCACGTGGGAGACAAGGGTCATCCCAGAAGCTCTGCCCGTCAGAAGCTTACCCCGACCCCTGCCTTTGAGCTGAGACAGAGGTGCTGGGGCAAAGCGACCCTCCTCCTGGAACCTTCTGGAGGCACCCCGTGAGTTCATTCTCGACTGCAGCCTTGCCCACAGCCTCAGTGGGTCATAGGGCACAAGCTCAGGGCTGCTTGCATCACAGCTGGCCCCGACACTG
>PVKY010010155.1:0-12810 GCA_004027775.1 Bradypus variegatus
TAGACATTGTAAGAGGCAAGGAGCAAAAAGAAAAATTAATATAAGGATAATTAATGGCCCAATAAGGGGGAGTAGAATAGCTCATACAGGCATGGAGAAGAATGGAAGAAAATTTGATAGAAAGTTTTTTAACTAGGTAGAAGAGAGAAAGCTGTTTGGTTAGCATTTTCTTGTTATTTTTAGTTTTTTTTTTTATTTAGGCTTGCTTTTTAAGGTTTTTATTATGAGACTATATGGTTACATCCTTCATATTTTACCATTGGCAATGCTGGGAAAGTTCTTGGGAGTAGAGAATAAGTTTTTGTTGTTGGGATTAGAGCAACAGCAAGTTATGTTAACAAGGGCCTTTTATGGTTAGAATAACTGGTTAGAATAATAAAGCTGCTTGAGTGAAGTAATTTTAATAAACAGTTTTTTCTTTTTCTCTATTGGCTATTGAGGACTATATTAACCATATTTTAGCTAAAGAATTATATTGAATATTTTGTATTTATTTAGCTTTTAAATTTTTAGGCAATAATAAGTAAATGACAAGCAGAATAAAAATTATGGTAATAAGGGCTATTTTTTATTTTATGGTAAATTTATTAGCCACTTAGAAAATGCATTTAGTTTATTATAACTTTAACATTATTATTATTTTGCATATGATTTAATATTGAGGACACATTGTTATATTTATTTGGTATATATATATAGCACTTAATACTAATGAATGCTTAAGGTTTTCCTGAGCTGCATTGGGTGTTAAGTTCATAGTACCATACGTGCTGTCCCTTCATAGGAGCAGGCTTTAGTGTTAATTGTTAATTGTTTTTAGGTTTTAACCACATTACACTGGCAATTACAGCTTCAGGAGGTATCTTCTTTGTACAGTTGTTGTAGCACAGCATCCTTGGTCTTCTGGGAAACAGGACGGCGGGCTTTAGGGTTCCATTGGGCTGTTTCATAGTGCCTTCTGACACCATGAAGCAGAGTTAGTCTGGAGGCAGTGTTTACTGAAAAGCCTAAGTGATGGAGTCTTTTCTGGCAGGCAGAGGCAAAGATGTTAGTAGTAAAGGTGTTTGCGGTAACAGCAGGTTTTCATTTACTTCTGGAGTATGTTCATGTGATGTGGTTGACACCCTTATAAGCTTTAGAGACCACAGAAATGGGTTTTACCAATAACTCTGATGGGGAGAGAGCATGCAGGCACAGTACTAGGAGCTTGGTTTAAACATGCAAGCACTTTAATTAAAATAGAGGTCTAGTTTTTCTTTACATTTTTATTAGGGTTATGTTAGATAATGGGTAGAACATAATTTATATACTTGCCTTGTTTCTTTTTAAAAGGTTTTTCTTTGTTATAGTTGAAGATGAAGCTTTGACTTGTAGCTAACTGCAAGTGTTTTCAGAGAAGGATTAGAGTAAAACAATGTAATTTACAAGGACCTTTGGCTTTTTTTTATCACAGGTAACACTTTAAAATAACTGAAATTATAATTAGCATTACTATATTGTTGTTTGATGTTATGCATATTAGTAACTGAAAGGTTAGAAGTTTTTAATTCTTATAACATTGTTTAAACATTTTTGTGCAACTTATATGAATTTAATTATTTTTAGTAGTTTATTTATATATATATATATATTTTTTTTTCCCAAGGTGAAAGAACAAATTCTTTGTAACTGTTGGGAATAAAAGATATTCTTTAAGGTTTGACCTTGAGAAAGTAAAATGCTAAAAGTTATTAGGTTTAAAGCAGTATATATATATATTAATTTAATTACTTGGCAAAGCATTCTTTTATTATTATTATTATTTTTAATGTAGTGTGTTAACTTAATACTGTTAAATATTTAAGGTTTGATGACAAGTTATTCCAGGTTTACTACAGTGATTACCAAGTAATTGATGGATACATTTATTTGAGGCATGGATAGCTTAGAAAACAAATAATATTTTTATACATTTACAGAGTTTTATTTAATATAAAATGAGTAAACATAGTTTTATTTATTGGCTAAACAAGGCTGTTAGAGGGACTTTGTGTTAGTGTTCAAGGTTTGTTTGTTACATTTTAAACCTACGGTTTTTATTAGAAAAGGCCTGAGCCTTATTAGGTCATTGTTTAGCCAGTTTGGGCTTCATTAAGTAACCTTTTATTTAAATAAGAGTATAGGGACAGACAATAATTTAAAAGTAAAGAGCACTTAATATAAGAATTTAAATAAATAATTAAAGACTAGGTCTTTTGACTTTTTAATTTTAAAAACTGATAGGCTAGCACATTTACATTATTATTTTTTATTTAATTGCTTTGGAAGTTTTGATATTAAAGCAGAGGTGAAAGTCCACATATTTTTTTAAACTGTAACTTTTCTTTTAACTTACAGATTTGTTTTTTTTTTGAGACAGTTTGCTGTAGCTAGCCATACTACACATAAAGGCCTGCTGGCTGCAGCTATAGCTCATTAACAATTTTAATGATACTTTGTAAATTTAGACTAATTATTAAGAATAGTTTTTAAGAAAGATATAGCTGGCATATTTTAAAAGTTTCCCACAGCTGAGCAATAGCAAAGGAAATTATAAAGACAAAATACAGGAGTAGGAGCTGTTTAAATGTAACTGGTTTTACACACAAATGCAAATTGCACAAAATTTAAAATGAGAACTACAAACCTGGGGTTACACTTAGTGGAGCTTAAATCCACTGAGTTTGCATGCACGACTTTTGGATTAACTTAATTAGCCTTAGTATACAGTAGACTAATTGAAGCAAAAGAAAGTAAAGTGAAGACAATAAACAAAAAATTATGCACTTACCCAGCACAGGGAAAGTCCTAATTGCCACGCTACCTTAACTCAGATGCATTTGGTGTTTGTCTGCAGTGGGCACTTCCACCTGTACTTTCTAGTCCCGGTACTCTAGAAAAAATTTCTGGACAGCTGAGGAGAGCTTTATAGCCCATGAGACATGGATTAGGGCATTTGAAAACATGGTTTTAAATAGTTAGGTTTACCTGATTTTTATGAAACAGAGAAATAAGTTTTCCTTTCATTAGGGGAGAGGGAAATTTGTAAGTAAGTGACTTGTGGCTTAGAAAATTGTTTTTTACTTTTGGAAACTTTATATTTTTTTTGTTGGAGGTAGTTAAGGAGAGTGACTACTTTTGCAGTAAGGTTTTAGGGGAGCTGCATAGTAGGAGGTTATTTACATATTGAAGCAGCTTACTGGGATGTAAATTTAGTGTTTGCAAATCAGAGGTTAAGTGTTGTTAGGGATGGGGGTAGGTTTGGGAAACCAAGGGGTTAATAGTAAATCAGTAGGAGACAGTAACTTGAGGAGTTTTTGCCTTATTCATTTATCTTCTGGTTGTTCCAGGCACATGCTTTAGGCTTGCGTTGTACCCCCCTGCCCGGGAGAGGAAGGCTGAGTGGGAGATGGGGGGAGAGGCGCATGGATGGCGAACAGTGCACAGGCAGGGTGAGGTGTGGGGGCTGCGACAGGATGAGAAGGGAGGGGAAAGGGTTAAGGATGAGGAGAGGGGAGCGGAAGGGGTTAAGGGTGAGGGAAGGGGAGTGGAAGGGGTTGGAGAGGAATTGGGAGAGGGAGTAAAGTTACAAGGGGGATGGTTTGTAAGGTTAAAGAAGCTGAAGCTGTTTAAAGGCTTTTCAGGGTTAACTTCTGTAGAAAGGAAAGTGGAAGACTTAGAAGGCTTTTTTTTGTGAAGGAGGAGAATTTGGTAGGCGGCAAAAGAGTGGCATAAAGATAGCCAGGACGGAACAGTTTAAGATTAGAAGCTACAGACTACTTGTTGTTGTGCTGAATAAAATTATTAAGCTTAGTGAGAATTTGCCAATTAAAAGTGCCATTTTCTGGCCAACATTTTTGTTATTCTAAAGGATACTGTGGCCAAATTGTATTACAAAAGTGGATGAATTTTTTTGCTTTTATTTTCCCTTTCAATTGAAGTTTACTAAGATTGCAGTTTAAACATCTGAGGGGAGTAGATTTAGGAAGAAATTCAATTTTGGAGCAACTGAAAAGTGACTGTATATTACCTATAATTATTTAAGAAATTTTAAAGACTTGAGGTTTGTTAGGGAATTTTGCTCATCAGAGGCTTACAGAGATCCCCCGTGAGACCCCCACAGCACCCCCACTCCTTTAGAGGCTTACAGTCTCCCTGAATGAGACTGACATGAATTGGGGCTATGCTCGTCAGAGGCTTACGGAGATCGCCTGTGGGAGACTCATGGTTCCCTGCTCCTTTAGAGGCTTATGGTCTCCCTGCAGGGAACTTTGCTCATCAGAGGCTTACGGAGATTGCCCATGAGACCCCCACAGCCCCTTGGCTCCTTTAGAGGCTTACGGTCTTCCTAAATGAGGCTGACATGAATTGGGGCTATGCTCGTCAGAGGCTTACGGAGATCGCCTGTGGGAGACTCACAGCCCACCCCCCCTCCTTTAGAGGCTTACGGTTTCCCTGTAGAGATTTTTGCTCATCAGAGGCTTATGGAGATTCCCCATGAGACCCCCACAGTCTCCCTGCTCCTTTAGAGGCTTACAGAGGCCACCCAAAACGTTGTTCAAATAAGACTAATGGCCCAGATCCACACGACTGCCGCAACAACAAAGGAGGCATCCTTAGTTTGTCATTGAGGGTCAGGAAAGGTGTGCAGTCTTTCGCCCAAGGTGTCCCCCAGGTTACTTTGACTGCTGCAATGGGGAAAGATGCTCCT
The DNA here is from genome assembly GCA_004027775.1 of Bradypus variegatus. NCBI lineage: Eukaryota > Metazoa > Chordata > Mammalia > Pilosa > Bradypodidae > Bradypus > Bradypus variegatus. The sequence continues at coordinate 4,730 of PVKY010010155.1, forward strand.
GGAATGTTCGAGAGTTTTGACTGAGTGCTCAGATTCCCTAGGCTTACAAAGCCAGGTGTCACATTGAAGCAAGCAGAGGCGCCACCTGGAGATGGGCCAGGGTGTCCCTGGGACACCGAACAAAACTCTCGAGGGGGGATTTGGGCAGAAAGATATCACTTACCTCCACAGGGCCAAATTAGTTGTAGATAGTTGAGAGCTGTGTGGGTGAGCCGGCACTGTGTCAAGGTGGTCTGAGTCGATGGACTCAAACTGCTGAATGCATGGAAACCTGAACGGCTGTGTAGTTTAGGGAATGGAGTTGACTGGGAGGCTGCCCCATTGCCCTGAGGGGCCAGGAAACTTAAATCCCAGTCAAACCTCCATCCCGGGTTTCAACACCATATGTTAGGTTCGAAGCCGTTCAAGGATCCATACAATGCAGCGAGTCAAAGTTTAAGTATAAAGTTTAATATTTATTAGAGAAAGAAAGCAGGTGGGAGCCAGCAGAAAAGAAGAAAAAGATAATGGCTCCCACTCTCTATCTGAGAGCAGCATTTTTTAACAAAAAAGGAACCCACGTTGGGTAGGGTGTCTGCTGTGATGTTCTGTGCCTCGACTGCGTGATTGCTTATTTAGGTTTGGGGTGATTGGTTGGTAGAATTCTGAGACAATACTCTTTTTAGGAAAGCAGCTGCGTTATCTAGCTAGGGAGAGCAGGCCATTTTGGTTGTTTGTTTTACGGGTATATCCAACCTTGCCTTATTCAGCTTTGAGGCGCTACTGGGATGGCCTTGAACAGCTTTGAACAGTCTCATTCTTTAGTTTATGGGACACCTGTTTTCTTGTGAGATAAACTGTGGGTTCCCTGAGTTAGAAACTCCTTCTACATGTTAGTTTCTTCTTCTGGGATCTAACACACACCACTTTCCTTTCTAAAACATACTGTCTACATTTGTTAAAAAGGCAAATATTATTCCACTAGCAGTTGTGGTGCCCTCCTGCCATGATGCATGGGTTATAGAATATGAACTGTAATTTCTATGGTAGGTATTGGCATCTCTTGGGATTTGGGGGGTAGGAGATAATTGCCACCAAGGATGAGGGGCTTTAATGGACATCCATTCCCCAAATAGAGATCCTCAAAGGGCTACACACTCCCTGTGAGGCCAATGAGAAACAAATGAGCCCACAAATATAAACTCAGGCAAAATATAAAATAAATCAGGATTGACTCAGCATCTCCCATGGTCCCAGGCACTGATGTGGCCGCCATCAGAGCTGCCATCCTGTGGGAGCGAAACCAACGCCTGGCTCTGCGCGGCAGCAGCCACCATGGCTGCCGAGGGGGTTCTCGGCCAGTGTTGATTACACCAGCCTGCAAGCATGGGGAATGTTTTTGCTAACCTCTTCAAGGCCCTTTTTGGCAAAAAAGAAATGGGCATTCTCATGGTTGGCCTGGACACTGCTGGAAAGACTACTATTTTGTACAAACTGAAACTTGATGAAATAGTAACTACTATTCCCACTATAGGTTCCAACGTGGAAACTGTAGAGTACGAAAACATCAGCTTCACTATGTGGGACGTGGGTGGCCAGGATAAGGAACCGTCCTCTGTGGTGCCACTATTTCTAGAACACATAAGGTCTGATCTTTGTGGTTGACGGCAATGACTGAGAGTGTGTGAACGACGCCCGCGAGGAGCTCATGAGGATGTTGGCCGAAGATGAGCTCAGGGATGCTGTTTTCCTAGTGTTTGCTAAGAAGCAGGATCTCCCCAATGCTACGAATGCTGCTGAAATCACAGATAAACTGGGCTTGCATTCTCTGTGCCACAGAAACTGGTACATTCAGGCCACCTGTGCCACCAGTGGGGATGGGCTGTGTGAAGGACTGGACTGGCTGTCCAGTCAGCTCTGAAACCAGAAGTGAACCAAGGCCATGTCCTTCCCCCTGCTTTCTTCCGCCTCTTCGCCCTCTGCTTTACTCTCATGTGCTACTGTGTGGTATTGAGTGCCAGAAGCTGTTTCCATGGGTTTTGGTAACAGTATGTATTGCACCATGCTGTAAATGTGGCAGACGCAGCCTGCAAGCAGGTTTTTTATTTAATGTAAATAGTTTTTTTTCCAATGAGGCAGTTTCTGGTACTCCTATGCAATATTACTCAGCTTTTTTTATTGTAAAAAAAAAAAAAAGGAAAATCAACTCATTGTTTAGTACTGAGAAGGGATTTCAGGCGCACTGGACCTGGGCTTCCGGGGGTTACTGTGTTAGAAGGGCTGAGAGCGCCACTGCTTGGCTTTAGATCTATGTTGAGATCCATTTTGGAGGTTGGTTTCTAACCCAGACTCAGTGCATTTTTTAAACTAGTTAAAAATAAAAGATAAGGAGAACACTTGAGCACAAAGAAGGGAGAAATATGCCTAGTGTAGGTTTTGTAGTAACAACCTGAATACTAGTCCATCTGATCATCTGTGTTTCCCTTTGGGAATGTCAGAGAAGATGACGCAAATCAAACCCGCGATCAAATTTTGCATGGTTACAATAGAGATCCCTGTAATTATGCTTTGTCTTTGGAATATCCTGTATTTCATAGAGTTTGTGCTTGTACTTGTGCTCACTCAGTTACCTAGGAAACAAGCTTCGAGGCTGTGGCAGGCCCCAGCCACTGTGAGACCAGCGGCCCCTCTGTCAGGTCTCTGGGGCCCTAGATGTCCCACCCGAGGACCCACAGGAGGGCCTGTGTGCTGGCCACGGGCATGGCAGCAGCTTCTGGCTCTCAGCTGAGAAGAAAGCAAGGATCCACCAGCCTTTTATTTTGGTCAGGTGTGTGGTGCTTTTGTTGGAAACTATTTGCCAGAGTCGAGAGCGTTATTCCCAGCGTTTACTCAGCAGATCTCTCAGGGGCCCTGGGATCTCACCTCCAGAAATGCATGCAAGTTGGGAGAATCATTCCGTTCTAGAATGCACAGCCCGTCTCGGAGCGCCCCGTCTGTATATGTGCGAAGTAGCTTTCACTCCCTCCTCCTGCCAGGGTCAGATTCGCCATCAGAAAAAGATGACCTCTATCCCTTTTTTCTTTTGTATTTTGATAATGACTGAAGAAGCTGGAGCTGTTAAACTTTATCTGGGAGACAAACAACCTCAGAACTGGTTTATTTGGTGTTGTGGAACCTCTTACTGCTTTCAATACACAATTAATAATCAACTGTTTTGTATGCTTGTTTTCAGTTTTCATTTTGACAAACAAGCACTGTAATTATAGCTATTAGAATAAAATCTCTTAACCAAAACAAAAAAAGTCAGTATTACAACTTTGGTTCTAAGAAAAGAGAGTAAACTATCCCTGAAAAGCTCAAACACAGTCTGCAGTTATTGGCAAATATGCAGCCCAAATTTACTCTAACTTAGTAGAAAAAATACTCTACAGTAGATATTTGACTTTGATGTCATCCTGCATTTGACATGCCCCCAGGCACCTGCTAGAAGTTAGTGCAAATCTCCACTAAAGGAACCACCTTTATCAAAGACTTCAATGAAGCATCATAAATAAATTTCCAAGGAAAATGAGTGACTTAGAGTCCAAAATTTCTAAACATCAGAAAAAAAAACCCCAGCTGAATCAAACAAATGGAGTAATGACACCCAGCATAAAAATAATGATGTGTAACATGTTTTAAAAAATGAAACACTTTCTTCATTTTATGGGGATACTCTTGTGGTTGACCTTTTCTAGCTTACTGATTTGAACATAAGATGTATTTTCAGTTTTTCTTTTGTTAAAATCAGTCAAAGCTTTAAATTCTCACCAATAACTAGTTTGGACATATAATTTTTTCAACATTCATTCATTCATTTATTCAACAAATATTGAATGACTATGACATGTCAGTCATGACTGTTATTACTCATAATAACAAAATATTGGGGGAAATAGAACTGAACATATAATTTTTAAGTGAAAATATGTTAATGTATAATTTGTATAATATTAAAATGTACCTCTTCAATTAATTCAGCAAATGTATACCCCAGATAACAACTCCATAGTCAGGATTAGATTATCATCTTCATCCTGAAATGTTCTCTCACGTGCCTTTTCGGAAAATCTCCTTCTCCCACCATCAGCCTCTGGTAACAATTCATCTATGCTTTGTCCTTTTTTCTAGAATGCCATGATATTGAAATTTTATGGTCGGCAGTGTTGAATATAATAAAATAATATCTTTTTTTTGGTAGTATTCCATGGTAGAGATACACTCAAATGGTTTGTTCATTCACAACTGGTGGGTATCAGAGTTTTGCCAGGCGTGATTGGTCCAATACAAGTCTCACACCTGTGTGTGGGAGAGGACCCCCCCCTCCTCCATGTCTGGAGATACTGCAGCGAATGTTTCACACACACAGGGGAAGGAGGCTCAGTGTGGCCATGGGCCCAGGTCAGTGAGCAGAGACAGCCAGTGCTCATCTACAGACGTGGGGAGGGAAAGCCACAGACTTTGACGTCACCCAGAGCCCAGCACATGCTCCCTGTTCCTCTTTTGGGGTTCCTGTCTTGCACCCACACAGAGTATGAACCACTTCCCTGGTGACCCCTCACTGATCCCAGTGGTCACTCAGTTAGCCTCTGTTCTTTGCTGTGGTTACCCCTCCATTTCAGTCAGTCTCATTTCTAACAGAAACCTCATATCCTTTAGCTATCACCTTCCCACAAGCCCCTTCTCAGCCCTAAGCAGCCGCTGTCTATATAGGTTTCCCTGTTCTGGACATTTCCTTTGAATGGAATCATATAATATATGCTCTTTTTCTTCTGGATTCTTTCATTTAACACAACTCTTTCAAGGTTCATCCTTGTTGTTACATGTGTCAGAACTTCATTCCTTTTCATGGAATTTAAAGATTCTTCTTGCACACCCAGGAATGTGAATGAACTGGCTGAAGTTGATCAAAGTCTGGTTGTCCCAGATTTTCTCCTTTTTGCATTTCTGACACTCAGGGGCCTCTGGGTACCCAACATCTCAGACATGGGTCTTGGATCACAGCTGATGACTAAATCAGGACTGTCCTTTCCAGGGAATTTAGTTTAGTTTGGGTTATTGCTCCAAACTGAAAAGGGAGTCCCAAAGAGCAAAAATACAAGGATTTTCAAATCTGTTTACTCTCGACTTGTATATGGAGCAGAGCAAAATCTTTTTGTCAGTAAGTCCCAGAAGCAAGGTCTAAATGCATGGAAACCAAACACCACAGAAATGCCAACTCATTTAAGTTGAAAAAGGGGGCCATTGTGGAAACAGATAGAAATGCTGACATGAGTAAGGAGATGTAACCATACAGATCCTTGGAGGAATGTTTAGTTGAGATGTTTTCAGCTCCTTACTCTTCCTGCTATTCTGATTACCAGGGGCTCCTGTTACCCTCACCCCATCTGGGAAGATCCCAGACTCCAAGAGTGATAAGTAACTTAATGTATTTAGCCTGGGATTGGGGTACCAGAAGGCACATGATCTGTTTAAGGGATGGGAATCTAAACCTCCATTCAGGGCTGCTGTGTTGATTATGACCTCTCCTACCTTCTATGCGCTCTCTGCCCCATTGCTGGCAGGTCATCCACTCCCATATTACATTGTGCTGCCTCTCATCCTAGGTGGACCCTAAGCGTGTTGGTATTTTAAGCCTGACACAGCCAGAGCAGATCCCAAGAGGATACCAAGATGTAAACCGAGGATGGAGCTGCAGGCACTCTTGGGGTTTCTGGAATTTTGGAAATATCAGCATACAAGGTTGTAAAGACAAAGAAGGTTCTCAAGAGTTATGTTTCAGCCAGGTGAACTCTGTGCTGAGGATCTCGAGACAGGGACACAACATTTTCAGGAGAAGAGGTAGGAACTGAGGGCTGGGATTGCTCTCTGGGGGTGGCTCCTCCACCATGAGCCTGCCCTACTTCTCCACTGCCTTGCTGACACCTCAGTGTCTGCCTTCTCCTCTTCCCCTACCCCAATGGCACGATACTACCTCCCATAGGAACAGTGTGTGTCTGCACCTCCATCCTGCCTCAACTTCTGCTCCAGCATTGTGCATTGCAAATGTCCAATTTATAATTCACACTCCCCAATATGAGTTGCTGAGCCTCTGTCTTCAGCTCCAAGTGCAGGGAATCAGGTAATGTGGCTGAATAACTCAATCAATGTTGTCCACTTTACGTGCTGCCTGGAATGTGCACCCCAGAATGCTACCCACCCTCTGCATGGATTCTGGAGGCTCCCCTCTCTTCACCGGGTGCTGTTCCCATCACCAGCATGTGGGATCAATACTCTGCCATGAGACGGTGCACAGTGAGCCATCTGTGAATCTCCAGGCCTTCCTGTGTAACTGGTAGTGGTGATGGCACCTTAGAGGCAGTGGTGCCAATTAAATGAAATTGTGATTTCCAAGACAGTGGAACTGTTGTTGTTGTTTTGATTTCCATATCAAATGTTGGAGAGAATATGGAGTAAGTAGAATCTTAAACCCTGCTGGTCGGGGTGTAAATCCCTTCAGTTAATGTGGGAAGTAGTTTGGAAATTTCTGGTTCAGGGATGAGGTGCACAGCAATGAAAAAGCCATCTCACCCCTAGAGATACACCCCAGGAAAACCCATGCACATGTGTCCAAGTATACACGCATGGGGCATGAGAGAGGAACATCGTACCTATAAGCCAAAAAACTGTGAACAGCAGAAACCTCTCAACTGAAAAGTGAATAAATATTTAGTGCTGGATTTATATCATAAGTATTACACAGCAATGACAATTACATAAACTGGAGCTACAAACAAAAATACAGATAAATTTTGAAAACATCATGAGGAGTGAAAGAAGGAAGCCAAAAAGAATGCATGCAATTTTGCATTTAGATAAAGTTTAAGAGAGATAACATATTTTATTAGAGGAGACATACAAAGATGTGAAACTTCTATGTTTAGAAGAATTAAATGATTACCTTAAAATCAAGACGATGGTTACATACACAGATCATGAGGGAAACTAAAAAGGCTTCAGGAAGGCAGAGGGGTCTGTTAGAGAGAAGTGACAACAGAAGAGGCAGGAGAGATTCACAATGTGAGGGGAGCCCACCCACCATGGCTGACCTTGAGGATGGAGGAAGTGGGCCACACACAAGGAGTGCAGGAAGCCTCTAGAAACTGGAAATGGACCTCAGCTGGCAGCCAGCAAGGACACAGGAATGTCAGTGCTACCAGCGTAGGGAATTGAATTCTGCCTGTAACCTGAAATGGATTTCCCTCAGGGGCTCCAAAAGGAGGCCTCTAATACCTTGATTTTAGCCTGGTGAGACTGGTTTAGATCTAACATCTTTTAGCCATCCTTTTCTTGAGCAAGTTCCAGTCAAAAATAATCTTGCCCAGTTCCAGTCCCCAAAAATGCTGGTTCTTTCTCTGGAAGCTCCTGTGGCAGCTCTCCATTGTGTTTATTTGCCTCTCCACCATCCCTTGCAGATATGCAGCATATTCAGGAAGAAAATGTATCTTCCCTCCCACTGGGCTCTCCCAACCATCTACATTTATCCAAATATTGTGCCAGTACTATTCACAGGAACTCTTCCTGCGACAGGGATGTCTTTGTTTTGGTTCCACTCAAGATCTTGTCAGACCACTCATATGATGTACCAATGGGAACTGCTGGCAGACATGCTTCAAATGAATCCTTGGTGTGTGGAGGGCAATGCCAGCCTACTGTGTCACCGCACAGGGAGAGGGCACACATTCCAGTTCCCACTCAGTAAGGAACTATCAACACCCAGAGCAGAACCTTACATCTACTGCCAGCTCTGGCACAAATCTACATGGTCCTCCAAGATCTGCAGAGGTTCGAAGGTTTAGCGCCAGCCATATGGGTTTCCTCTGACTGGGATCCTGCCAGCAGACACAGTGTAAATAGTTGGATGAAGTCTCTCTACTTCGTCTTCTGGGCCTTACTCTCCTTCCCCTTTGGTGGGTGCCGTTCAGAGCAGTTTGCTCAATGCTGCTGGAGGCATCCTCAGGGCCATGGATACAGGAGTGGGAACTCCCCAGGTTCTCTGATGCCACAGGCTCAGTCTCCAGAGT
>PVKY010010156.1:0-12811 GCA_004027775.1 Bradypus variegatus
TCCTGCCAGTGTCTCTGATTGACCAAACCCAGTCAGAAGTCAGAGAGCAAGGGAGCCCTTTGATGTCCTCTGTAAAGCTGACTCTCCTAGGGCCAAGAGCAAGGTGGAGAAGGATGGAGTGTGGATCTAATGGGACAAATAGACGGGCAGAGGGGAAAACATAATGTTACAAAATAATCCAGAAGATGATAATAAGGAAGCACAAAAGATATACTGAACTTATTAGACAAACAGAGAGCAGTTAATGGGATAGTAGATTTAACCCAAAGTTAAAATGTTTTAGTGCTTCAGTTAAAAACAATTGTGTAATTGGATAAAAACAAAATTAATAAAAAGTCCCTAACTATATGTCATTTACAAAGACTACTTCTAAAACATAGAGATATAAAATGTTGACCATGAAAATATGGAGAAAGCATCAGCTAAAACTATACTAGTATCAAGCAAAAGTTGAAGGCAAAAAATTACTAGAGATAAAAAGATACCATAAAATGTTAAAAGCTTCAATTTACCAAGAAGACCCAATAATTCTAAATTTGTGAGCATCTAAAAACATAGCCTCAAAGCATATAAAGCAAAAACAAAACAAAAAAAGCAGAAATCAAATTACAAGAGACAAATAAATTCATAATCATTGTGGGAGATTTTAATATAAATCTCTGAGGAAGTTATAGAACAAACAAATAGAAAATCAGTAAGATAGAGAGGTTTTAAAAAACATGGGTAACATATTTTACCTGACATATAGAACAATATATCCAACAACTGCAGAAAATACCTTCTTTGCAAACACACACAGAATATAGCAATAATTGACTGTATGCTGGGTCATAGAGCAAGTTTTAACAAATTTCAAATGACTACATTTGTACAAACTATATTCTGTGACTGCAAGGTAGTTAAGCTCTATATTAAAAAATAAAACAAAAATGATAGCTAGAAAAATCTCCATTACAAAGGAAAATATAAAATATTTTGAACTGAATAATAATGAAAGTATACATGTCAAAATTGACACTAGAAGAAATAAATCAGAACAGTTCTTTAACTATTAAAGATATTGAGTCACTTATTAAAAACTTTTCCACAAAGTAAACCACAGTGCCAGGTGGCAATACAAGTAAATTCTGCCAACTATTAGGGTGGAAATAACACCATTCTTTTATAAACTCTTCAAGGAAAGAAAAAAAGAGGGGAATCTCCCACCTCTAATTAGGCCAGGGTAACTCTCCATCAACACCTCAAAAGAATATTACAGGAAGTGAAAATTACAAGCCAATCTCATTCATCAACATAGCTGTAAAAAATATAAGCAAAATATTAGCAAACTGATCAATAATATATTAAAAGGATTGAGTAGGGTTTACTGTATGAATGCAAGCTGGGTTTACTGTTTAAAAAATCATGATTCATGACTTCCGTATGATGGAGGAAAACCACATGGTAACTCAGTAGATGCAGAAAAGTTTTTTAATAATATTCAGTATCTACTCATAATAAACATTCTTAACATCCAAGGGAAAGGAGTCCATCTGCTCCCCTTAATCTGATAAAGAATATCAATGATAAAGGTATAACTATTCTATTTAACAGCAAAATATTGAAAACTATCCTTTGAGATCTGGAATAACAGTAGGATCCCTGCTATAAACACTTATATTCAACATTGTATTCATGTCTTAGTGCAGTAAGGTTGGAAAAAGATGAACAATTTAAGGGTTAGGAAGATATAAATAAAACTCATTATTCACAGATAAACCTAAAAATGTTAATAGGCAAGTTAACAGAATTAATGCATGAAAGCAATTATGTGTATAGAAAGACCAATATACAGAAATCAGTTGTTTTCCTGTGTATCACAACAAATAATAGAAAAAAAATTTTATAAAAGGTGTCTAAAAATTGTAAAAATATCAAATCACTAAGAATATGTCTAACAATAGATGTGTAAGTCCTCTATGCAGAAAACCATAGGATATCATGGTGACAGATATAGGCAAATGGAAGATTTTAGCAACTGAACTGACAATGGACAATTGACAAAGATGAAAAAGGAGGCACTGCAGAGGCATGAGGAAAAGTATGATCCTTTCAGTGAATGTGTTGGGAAAATTACCTATTTACATGGGAAAAAATAAAACCACCTCTATTTCACACCATAAGAAAAAAATCAATCCCAGATAGATCATGGATTTAAATGTGAAAGACAAAGTAATAAATTTCTGGAATATATAGGGAAAGATTTCTAAGCATCATATAAAAAGTATACTAATAAAAAGAGATAAATTTGGCTACATTAAAATGAAGAATGTTTAGCAAAAGACACCATTAAGATATCAAAAAAGCAAGTCACAGAATGGGAGAAGATACTTAAAAAATATAAAACCAATGAAGAGCTAGTTGTCAGAATATGAAAAGAACTATAAATGAATAAGATAAAGAAAAAAAACATAAAAGTGGGCAAGAGACTTGAATCGGTACTTGTCAAAAGAAGATGTCCAAATGGCAGACAATCACATTAAAAAGTGCCTCATTAGTCACCGGGAGAAGTTAAAGTCCACAGTAAGATACAGCTATACCCTCACTAGAACGTCTAATGTGAAAATTGTAATAATATCCCAATTATCAAGGACATGAAGAATTGAGGACAGATGCAGTGTTAGGGGCAGTGAAAATTGGTATAATCAAATTGGGAAACTGGCAGAATCTACTAAAGCTGAACATACACTTACCATAACCTCGCAATGCCACACACACACACACAAACACACACACACACACACACGTGCTCCAGAAGACACACACAAGACTACTCATTGCAGCATTACTTACAGTATAAGAATGTTTATTGCAGCATTACTTATAATAGTCAAAAGGTGGAAATAGCCAAGATGTTTACCTACAGTAGAATGGGTAGATTGTGGTATTTAAGTACAACAGAAGAATGAAAGAACTACAGCTACTAGCAAGAGCATAGACGAATATCACAAATATGCTGTAAAGGGAAACAAGTCAAGCACAAAATGGCACATACTGTAAGATTCCCTCTCTCTAAAGGTCAAAACCAGACCAACTAATCTATTGTGTTTAGAGATGAATATTTAGATGGTTCAACTATAAATAAAAACAAGGAATCCATTACTGTGAACATCTGGATTGGGGGAGGGGCCAGAGAGGAGTGTCTGGTAGGCTGACAATATTCTATTTCATGACCTGACATCAGCATTTGCCTTGTGATAAAGTTATTGTATATTTTTGTTTTGTGAACTTCTTTTCTGTGTGTCTGTTACCTTTCCTGAAATAAAGGCTTAAGAAATTTGATTTGATGAGCAAAGACAGAGGAAAGAAAGGAGAGCACATTTTCCTTAAAGGGTGGGAAGGCAGGGATCCCTGGAGAAGGAGACAGGAGATGCTGCAAAGAGACATGAAAAGCCTATGGTGTGGAGGAAGGGCTAGGAGACAAACTGCTTTCTTCATAATTTCACAGGCTCAACTCAAAAAGCAAAGCAGCCACCCAGAGAAGCACCTGCTGTTTGGTACCAAGATATATGACTTCTTAGAGTTTCAGAAATCCTAGACAGGTATGGGAAAGAAATCTCCTTTTTAACTTCCCTTTTGATAGAAAAATGCTTCTGTCTTCTCATAGGCTGTAGGAGGTCTGACAGCACTCTGCACCTTTTATTATTGCATAGTTTTTTTTTTAATTTAGAATCATTTCTTTTACACCTCTTGGATATGAAAACTAGTTCTTTTCTTGGCTTGCTTCAGAAATGTGAACAAGCTAATTCTAATAATTCTTGCTTCAGATCCTCCAGGTATTACTGGGAGTAAATTCAATATTTAATGCCAATTTCCAAGTCAAGATTATTAATATTCTTGTCCCTTAAAGGCCTATTTTTTTTTTGCTTTAGTGCCTCTGATGACTACAGGGTGTATAATTTTTACCAGTGGGGGTTAGAGGAGGATCATAAAGCTTACAAATAGATACTCCTTGTATTTTTCCCTAACTGGGAGAAAGCAATCTGAATGCTTGGATAGGGGAGACCAGTTAAGATCTCATACCGATTAATGAATAATCTCTTTTTAAAGTCAAAATTATGCTGGAAAGTGCAGCAAGATACACTATTGGGGCATGGTGTTTCCAGGTTCCAAAGATGTATGGGGTTTCTGCCTACCATCTCTACAACAACAAAAATGAGAGCCTGCTGTGTTGTGTCTGTGTGTGAGAGAGAGAGAGGGAGGGAGGGAGAAAGAGATGGGGGGGGAGGAGAGAGAGGGGGAGAGGGAGGGAGAGAGAAGGTATTGTGCCGGGTGGGGAGGGAACAAACTTCAGTCAGTGTGATTCACCCAGTTAGATTGCTCAAACTATATCATTATTACAGAGGAGAAATGGCCGCTGTCAGAAGAGTTTTGGATGAAAACAGATATGGTGATGATAATGATAATTAAAGTTTATTTCTTTCTTTGTTTCTTTAGTTCCAGCTATCTGCAAATACATAGCTCTTTTTAATTTTTCTGGAATGACAAATATGTGTGCTTTTACATTAAACTCATTTAAAACTCAGGCTATAATTCAGGGAATTGGATGTGAGGGCTTGTCTGGCACATGGAGTCAATAAATGTTAGTTATCATTTATTAGCATTATTATTTTTATCATTCAGGAGAACCACCCTTTTGTGTTGGCCCATTGCATTGGATCAAGTTCCTGGAGACCACGCTCACCATGTCAGCCAGGCCAGTCCTGCTCTTTCCTGGGCCTCAATTTTGCCATGAGGAAAATGAAGGATTTGGATTCCTTAAGTGCTTTGACTGAAAGATTTTGTGCCCAGGAAAACTCCAAGGTTTCTTCACAGGCTGGAAGTTAGTGATCCCTAGGTTCCAACGCAGGAGGACGCATGGATATGGGTTTGGGGTGCAGGGAGTTGAAACACTGGGGAGGCAGTGTTTGCCTTTCCCTGGGCAGAGGTTGTGGAGGTGAAGCAGAAGCCAGGGACAGATGTTACCTAATTTGGTCAAAGAACAAAGAGTGTGTAAAACATTTGGTAATCTTCAACAGCGCACTGGGATGGGGGCATCTACCAGAAGAGCAGAAAAAATATCATCCAGAATGTCAGGGTAGGGTTCACTGTCTCTTAGAGGGTGAGGATAACTTTATTACAATTTCAAATTTCTAGATTTTTGGAAGGAAGCCTCTGGGTTGGAATCTTGACAGCCCCAGTAACTACTGCTGTTGTGCAAAGTCCTCAGTGGCTTGGAGCCTTGATTTTCTTATCTGTAAAATGGGGTAAACATCAAATTCATAGGGCGACTGTGAGGGTGGAATAGGACAAGGCAGAGTAGGGAATCATTAAACGACAGCTGCTCTTATTAAAAAGAAAATGAATGATTTTCCTAATTCCAACATCTTCAGGTTTACTCATGCTTTATTCAGAATTCTCAAATTCTCAGTAGTTTTCTAAAATGATGTACTCCCTGCTTCCTCCCCGACTCTCAGACCCCATCTTTGGCTGCGGTGTAAATGGAAGAAGTGGCCCATGGAAAAGGACTGGGGGCAACCTAGCCCCCTGACACGGTGAGGCCTGTCATGGCGGCCCAGCGACACCTTAGGTGATCTCAAATGGGAGAGCAGGAAGAATGGAAGGGCCTGGGGGTCTGCACCGCCGAGACTCCTGCCCCGCCGGCTGTCCGCAAGGCAAGCCCGGCCCGCGCACCGACTCAGCCCCGTCCCCGCCTACAGAGGAGCGGGTTCCGCCCTGACTGGCTCTCAGCCTCGCGCTCGGGCGCCCACCTAGAGGTACGGCCGCGGCCCGGGCCTCGGGAGCGGGCGGCCGGAGGCTGGGGTGCCAGCGCCCGGAGACCAACACCAGCGCCGCCGAGCGCCTCGGGCCACGCGCAGGACAGACCCGGCGCTTGCACGCGCTCCCCGCCCCCTCCGCGCCTCGCCCGGCCGTCCGCCGCCCCCACCCACCGGCCGCTCCTCCCCTCTCCCCACCTTCCTCCTCCGCCCCCTCCCCTCCCCCGCCGCCTCGCAGACTGCTCAGCCGCTCTCCCGAGCCGCCCTGGCCGCGAGCGCGGGCGGTGAGGCCACCGCACCTGCAGAGCGCTCCGGCTGCCTGAGCCGCACCTCGCCTCTTGCCGCCCGAGCCCCTCTCTTCCCGCGCCGGGTCGCCCATGACGCCCGAGCCCCTCGGCCGGCGACAATGACCACTTCTCTGCAAGATGGGCAGAGCGCCGCGGGCAGGGCGGTTGCCCGGGACTCGCCGCTGGCCGCCCAGGTGTGCGGCACTGCCCAGGGGAGGGGCGACGCCGGCGACCTGGCGCCAGCCCCCTGGCTGCACGCGCGGGCGCTCCTGCCCCCTCGGGACGCGACCCGTGGCTGTGCTACAGACAGGTAGGCAGCCCTGGGAGGGCGCGGGGGAGTGTCCTGGGTTGGCAGCCGGCGAAGGGATGAGGAGGCGGTCCTAGGGGGTGAGCCATGTGCCCAGAGCTGGGCCAAGTTTGTGAAAGTCTCTGAAGACAATTCCTTTGAGCTGGCTCTTAGCAGATAGGCAGGACATTGCGATCTAACAGCGCCTTATAAATAGCATCACCGTTTCATTGAGAGCTCCCGGTCTCTCGCTTCTGCCCATCGGTGTAAACTAGGAGGCCAAGCTCCAGATTGACCTCCACCCCCGGCCTTCCTTTTTCGTGGCCCTCGATTTTTTTTTTTAATAAACAATTCTTTGAAGTATGTATTTAAGGATCGTAGCATAATGAGTTCACCTCCCACACAGAGTTTTACAGCGACCCAGGAGAAGCAAAGCACTGAATTGACATTTGAGCAGTCTTGCTGTTCCAGAGGAAAGAATAGAGGCTTGAAAAGGTTTCCCAATCTCCATAGCATTCAGCATTAAGTGCCTTTAGAGTTCACAGTTTTGCACATGCTTTAGGAAAGAAAAAGGTTGCAACAATGCAAAAATCTATAGTACTTTATATTCATACGTTTAAATGGCAGTTTTTCTCCAGATTTCAAAGTGCTCCAACTTCAGTGAAGTTAAAATTACTCTCCAGTGGACTAGAGTACATTTATACTAGCGAGTTCTGTTGACTTACCTCTTCAAAAACACTGCCTTGCTGTTTAGTATCTATAAGCACTTGAAAAATCAACAGACTGTGTGTGGGCAACATTGTGAATGAAATTTGAAGTGAGATTAACCGCAGCTATAATTAATAAGTCATAGCTTCCAAAAGTGATTAGTAAAATATCATAGAAATGAATTCACTAAATGTAACATAGGTTTTGTCAATTTCATGGATGCGTAACAATGACTACTCAGGATAATTTTCTCCTTCAGGAAGAGTATGAAAAGTGTTGGAAATGGAGTTTCCATGCCTGGTGATTTTTAAAAAATCCCTCAAAAAAAAAGAATAGGAATACTGTAGATGATGTATTTGTATTAGTTAGCATTTTAATTTGACCCACAGGAAGTCCATCACTGATCTTTTCTGTATACTTTACTGTATACTTTATATTAGTGTTGTCACAGAGCTGTACATGTTGTCCTTAACACATTTTTTTAATCCTGACAGCAATTATATTTTACATTCTGTTTTATGTAAATTACATCCTATGTTCTCTTGGTGTAGGAGAAAAAAGAAAGATCTTGATGTTCTGGAAATGCCATCTATTCCAAACCCTTTTCCTGAGCTGTGCTGTTCTCCATTTACATCTGTGTTGTCAGCAGGCCTGTTTCCCAAAGCAAATTCAATGAAAAAACAGGTATACATTTTAAAATTTTCTAATTCAAAAATCTTAGGAGTTCTAAAAATCATACGATTTTAAGATATTCAGTGTTTTACAATAATCACAAAAGATTAGCATGGTTTATGTTAAACACTGTTGACTGACAGTTCTTCAGCATTCCTTTCCTTTGCAGGCCTCAGATTTTTCATCTCTGTAATGGGGATGTTAAAACTTACCTCTTAGAGTTTTGAGTTGGGTTAAAAGAGAGAATATATGTAAAGCACAGTACTTGGAGCTATTACAGGATAGGTGGGAGAGTTAAATGTTCTAATAGGTTATCAGTCTTAAGTCAGGAATCGGAAAGGCAGGCAGTGGTAGTGGGGTGAGAAGGAGATTGGTTGATTCTTTCAATACCTTCTTTAATCTTTCATATTCCCAACCCAAGCCAACCTCATTTACTAAAGGGAAGTGATATAGTGAACCTGTGGCAAAAGACAGTTGGAATTTCGGACTCAACATGTCTTCATTTCAGTGAATTACTCAGTTTGGAGGCTTCCAGCTGCAGAAGGCAGATGACTTCTAAGTGTTGATTAGAAGATGGACTTTATTTTTGTGATTTCCCTTTCTTTTCAAGTTTCTAGTTTGGTACTGACTTAAGCAACTTAGATTTCAAAGAAATAAGGACAAAGCAACTATGGGAGATCCATCATGATTTTGAGATATTTTGAGATGATATTGAGAGAAAAAAAAACCAGGCTGTCCTAGAATGATCCATCTCTTTTCGATATACCCACCTAACTTGCCAGCCTCCTCTCGCCCCTGGTTTTGAACCAGCAAAACAAAGAGAGGCTTCTCTAGGCATAATGCATCTTGTTCTTGCAAGGGTTGAAGCAATAAATTTAAACAGTCATATGCTAGCAGTGAGGAGGAGGATAATGAACACAGATAGGCGAGACAGTTGATCATTTCTCCCCATCTATTGTTCTCTTTCTTTTTTCTGTAATTTTACTGCCTCCTCTGTGATGGGTTAAAGAATGTATGTTTATACTTTTAGGAATGGAGGAAATATCCTATGGAAAAGGTGAATTCTTTATAACATAGAGCCAAAACAGAGGCAGTAGGAAGCTTTCCATGGAATGCTGTGTTTTGGTGGATGTCGGTATAGCAAGGCATATACACTTTTTGGGGAACATTGAAGTCTAATTGGTATATGTGTTTTGGATGTGGATTGGAGAAAGTGGGAATAAATATTCCAGGAAGAGGTATGCTCTCAATCAGCGTCAGCCATGGGCAGGCAAGTCCTGAAGTGAGTAGGACTGTGACTTTGGATGAGAGGATGGATGGGGGAGATTCTCTCAGAGAGCTTTGTTATCAGGGTGAGGTTTTGAGTCAGATCCCAAGGTAAAAACAGACCTGGTGAAATGTCTAGACCCTTTGAGAGTTTGGCTTTTGGGTTAGGATGTAAGATGGGCCTAGGGATGATAGATTTGATTTTGTGTGATGGTGCTGGAGGAAATCAGTTCTGGATTGGCTGTGTGACCCGGCATGGGAAGAAGAAATGTCTAATGATGATGTACAGTCATCTGGGGAACTTAATAGATTATTTCCATATTTACGGAAGGCCTGCTATGGTCCTTGAACTCTCCTAGGCACTGAGGCATTGAGCTAGCAAAGATACCTTCCACAGGTGTTTATCCAAGCAGGGTTTTGACTTGGGGTTAGGTTAGGAGAGGATAACGATGGGAAGAAGGGTACTAGAGGAAGAGCACTCTCAGCTGACTCTCACTTTAATTTGGTTAATAGACACTGGAAGAGTGTCTGTGTCTAAGAAATTTGTTGATGAGGCAATGTTTGTTTTGAGTAGAGAAAGAGAATAGGTGTTGCTATGCTGTGTCAATAGAGGGAGTAAAAAGAGATTAGAGAGTGGGTAAGGTGTCGGGGTTAAGGCAGGGTGAGCCCTAAGTGTGGGAAATGGCAACATTTCTTCAGATCAGGGTTAGCAAACTGGCAAAATGGGAAAGGGTGATATGTTACTGTTGCTTCCAGACAGGTTTCCTGCT
Organism: Bradypus variegatus; assembly: GCA_004027775.1. Classification (NCBI taxonomy): domain Eukaryota; kingdom Metazoa; phylum Chordata; class Mammalia; order Pilosa; family Bradypodidae; genus Bradypus; species Bradypus variegatus. Next base: position 9,785 of record PVKY010010156.1, read on the forward strand.
CTGACCTTGTATCCTGGTTCAGAGAACACCGCTCCACATTGTTTAATGAGCTGAGTTCTGGCATAACTCCTGGGACCGGTCCTGGAGGGTGTTCCTACCTGAAAAGGCTTGTGCCTGCTAACTTCTTCCTAGGCCTGAGGGTTGGGGTCTCTATGAATTCAGAGAGGAGTATTCCAAAGGTTGGGAGGAGGAAGATTCGTTTTACATTCTTTTATGTTTCCATTTTTCCCACCTCGACTTTGCATGTAGAACTGATCCTTTGTTCTTATTTCTTTGTATGTGGCTCACTTTTTTGGAATGAGTAAGGTTTGAGAATAGATGGCTCCTTATCAGTAATTTCCCCAAGCTCAGAATCTTGGGACACAGATTACCCTTTTACAACATGGTATTTCTGGCCAAATGATATTTTACCTTATGTTGAGATTATGTCAATGAGTTTATGTGATGGGTTTTACTGTTATGGTTGAAATATTATAGGAGAAGATGTCTCTTTTCTTTATATTCTTTCATTTTGTTGTTGTTTAACCATTCCATAACATTTTAGCATTTCTTGCTTCTGCATGGAAAATGGGAAGAACTGCATTTGTTATTTACAAATAAATGATCAGAAAGTTAGAAGGAATCCAGAATAGAAATGTTACATTTCATCTGGTGTTTCAAAACCACAGTCAAAAATCATTTATAGGCCAGAAGTTTTTTTTTCTTACAGTTGGAGATGTCTACATAATGCATGAGAGGTCAAGTACATTGAAGCCACAAATTGGATATGTTTAATCTCTTTTTGCAAATAAAATGCCCCAAAGTACACAATACTGTAGACTTTCAGTATTTTTATTTGAAAATGAGAGCTGGAATGAAGTAGAAACTTTGTTTTTTTTCCCTGTCCCTCTTGTTATAATGCTGGTCAGATATATTTCCTAGGTATGTCTCTTCATGTTTCCCAATCAAGCAGATTTTAAGTAAATATTCCTTTATCTAGATGGTATAGAAAGCTTATTTGTAATTTAGAGTTCGTATTAAAAGCTACTTACCTTATGAATATCGGTATCTCTTTTTAAACAATAAATTCTGAAATTAACCAGGAAATTATTCCTTAGCAATTAATCTTAAAGAACAATTATTTGAATAAAGGGTAAGGGTAAGACACCTTTAGCCCTTGTGGCAGATTAGTTCTTGTCTGAAGTTTGTTTGCACACAGGTAATTTTTGTGCTGAGACCCATATTGTGTTGTAGCTCTTGGTAAGTTGCTTCCCTGGACTCAGTGGCACATCTAATTCAGAGTAAAGCATCTGACGGTTTTAAAGATAAAACAACAAGAACAACAACAACAAAAACTTTGGAAAACTGTGCATAGTAGAATGTCCAAGCTGGAAGAGACCTTTGAGATCATCTGATGCTCTTCTTTTACAGATGAGTACATTGAGTTTAAGAAATGCTGCACTGTTATTTGGGCTGCATTCTTTTCCTAGGGTAGCCACACAAACTAGGTGGCTTAAAATGGCAGAAATTTATTTTCTCACAGTTCTGGATGCTTGAAGTCCAAAAGCAAGGTGTCAGCAGGGGGAGGCTCCTGTGAAGCATTTAGGGAAGAATCCTTCCTTGCCCCTCCAGCTGTGAAGTCAGGCGTTCCTGGGCTGTGGCAGCGCTGCTCCAACTGCTGCCTGTCTTCACATGTCCTTTCCTTGTGTGTGTCTCTGTCCTCTCCTCTTCTTATATGGGCACCAGTCATTGGATGTAGGGCCCACTCTGAACCCAGGATGATTGCATCCTGAAATTCTTAACTAGTTACATGTACAAAAACCCTATTTCCAAGTAAGGTTACATTCTAAGGTTTCCAGTAGTCACAAATTTTGGGGGAACACTATTCAACTCATTGGCTGATAGTGGCACAGCCAAATTAATCTGAATTTCCTGAGGTTGAAACAGTTCTTTTTTAGGAAGGTACATTTTCTAAAGAAAGCAAGAACCAAAAGAGTAGAACAAATAATAAATTTATATTAGTGCTGTAGTTATAACTGCCTATAGTACATGAAGACCCAGGGTGACAAATGACATTTGTTAACATTCATTGAAGGACCTGGAATGAATTCCTCCTTTATCCTTCCTCTAACACAATTGTTTCTTTGTGTTTTGTCCTCTACTTTTTTTTTCCATATTCTCTCTAAAATTGGTATGAAAGATCTAAATAAGTGGTTACATCATCAGGTAAGATTTATTTGTATTATTAATAACCAGTTCTTGCGTATAGTTGACAGTCCCCAGGATGTCATCTTAGGAGAACACCAGGAAGTTGGTATGTCACTCCCAGTTTAAGATTTTAAGAATGAAAGTACAAAAACTGGAAGTGGTTCCCATGGTGCCACAGTTTAAATAAAGGGAGAAAAAAAATATGTAGTGTTTCGGTGTCCTTTACTCCTCACCACCTTTTGTAGTCTATTTTCTATTGAATTAAGACTTTTTGTGTTTATCATTCAGCAGAGTAAAAAATATCTTCCAAATAATTAAGAAATTACTTTTCTATATGTTCAGACTTTGATTTCTTTTTCCTCTTGTGTGCCAGGATCTATCAAAGGATAAGTAGATTTCTATGCTCAAATTACAGGGCCTCTGATGTAATTCCTTTGTGATGCCAGTAATTACCCCAATTTGTATAGTGCTGAGCCTGTATGTGTGGTCCTGTAGGACTCTTGTGTGGCTGCTGTATTAACTAAACTCTCGATATCTTTAATATATATAGAAGTAGAAAGAAATAAACTATAACCCCATCCTCCCATTACTCAGACCCAGCAATTATCCAGATTTTGTCTTAGTTACTTCATGTATTCCTTTTTTTTCTCTTTTTAGTTTCTTTGCTGAAGTATTTTAAAGCAAATCATGACATCATGTCATTTCATCCCTACTTAACATCACCTAACAAAAATAATAATTCCTTGGTATCATCTAAAACCATCCATATTCAGATTTTCTCAGTTGGAATGACACATGAAATCCTCAAATTACAAACTGGCTGTGTTTCAGAAGTCTGCA